>PVIC010000386.1:0-127860 GCA_004025085.1 Thryonomys swinderianus
TTTTTCATGGGACCCATGGGTAATATTTTCCAAGAGCACTAAAATGAGTTTTGAGGATGAGAAAGAAATGACTGCTTTGAATGATGAGGATTGTTTGATATAGACATGAGAAATGAAGTCTCCTCCCTGTGTTTAACTCAAGCTGTGAATGCTCTCAGTACTCATTCAACAAACATGAGAGTGTCTACTATGCATCAAATGTAAAAGGATGTAAAGAAGTCTGATGTGCCTTTTAGAAGAAGGCACATTTGACTATCCCGGAGTTAGCCCTTTGCATCACCCATTCATTCATTTATCCAACAACGACTCCCTGATCACTAACTCCAGTAACAGGGACTGTGCTTGGTGCCAGGGACACACAGGTGTAAATGATAATACTTGGTTCTGCCTTCTTGAAGTTCAAAGTCTCTTTAGAAAGAATAACAAGTAAATTAATTTCAGATAAAGATTTAAAGGAACCTAGTAATAGAAAGGAAACGATCCAGGCAAAGCCCTCCTGTGAAGGATACATTTTCACTCAGTCCTACAGAATGGAGAAAATGGGATCGTCCATGCGCAACCATGGCAAAGAGTGTTCTTATTAGGAGGAAGTTAATGGTAAAAGCTGTGAGTCAAGAAAAAGCTTAGAAATCTGAGCAGCTGGTCCTGTCTCAGAACTTTTCAACTTGCTGTTAGTTCTGCCTGGAATGTTCTTCTGTCCCAGAAACACACACGTTTGGCTCCCTTAGTCTCTTTGATCTTGGTTCTGATCTCACCGTCTAAGTGAGGGTTTCCTTAAATCTCCAAAATCAATTTCAAATTACTGTCACTATCAAAAATAATATGCTAAACTGAACCATACAAAACTGACCTTTAAAAAATTTTTTTTTACTTATAGAGATGGCAATTTCAGACAGGTCAACCTAATATTTACCTTTCTCATCTTGTTGATTATTTCCTTCTATCTAGATGAGAACATCACCTCTATGAGGCAAGGGATGTATTTCGAGTACCTAGAATAGTTCTGAGCGCAAAGTAGGCTCCAAGTTCAGTTTTTCATTGGAAAAAAAAAGTGATTCACTGACTATTAAAATCTTAATTTCAAATAAATAAACTGCTGACAGATGCTCCAGGAAAAGGCAATTTTGATTAAAACTACAACGCTTCTAGAGAATACATAGGAGAAAACTTTTGGGAGCTCATTGAACACCAGAAATATACTGAAAAGAACAAAGATTACAGGGGAAAAGAAGGCAGCCTTGGTGTATATACTTATCCAATTTGAGATTCTTGTCATTTTACTCTTTTCCTCCTCAATTTGGGCTGTTACTCCTGCCTGATACCCAAACTCCTCTAACCAAAAGCCCAATAACCATAATCTTTTCAAAAAACATCCTTTTGGCTGCTCTGCTTCAGCTCAGAGCAGTAATTAACCCAGAGCCTTTTGAGATGCTTGTTTAACACATATTTTTAATATGATACATTCAGCCTCCAACAGGGCTGGCTGAAACACAGTCCTTACTTTTCGGAAAAGAGGAGGCAATGGGGCACAACCTCAGAATTGAAGAACCACCAGCTGGGGAGGGAAGAAAGCCTGGCGGACCTCATTCAGAGAGGGATTATATCAACAGCAGCTCTACCAGCAAGTCAAATGATTTCTACAGCCCGAGCTTGGGCCAGCATGCATTCAGACACCAGGGTAATGGGCTCTCAGGAGCTGTGGCCTGGAGCAGGACACAGTGCACTCTGCGGCCCCCACCTCTATGGTCTTTCATCGACTCTGAGAAGCAGTGCTACTCCCCCGGCCCTCGGAGGCTCTCCTGTTACCAGGGCCGGTCTGGCGCCCAGCTCACTCCTGCTTCCCTGCAGCTTTGGTTTACAGGTGGTGAAGTCTGCACTCACTCGGCAGGTTTGGCTGTGCAAGGCCAGGTCCGCTCTGCTCTGGAGGCTCTGATTTCTGTCAGAGCCTTGGCTTCAGCCTGGGTGGCTGCCACCCGGTAAAGCACAGTCTGGCCCAGTGGGTGACCCAGCCAGGCTTTCTTCGGCCTTGGCTGCCAAGGGGAACATAATATGTCTTTCCAGTCAATTGGCTTTATTTTCCATTTAAAAAGAAAGGCCTTCATTAAAATAGCAAACCATTAATATTAACTAATTACCAAAATTTATTTTAACATGTTGAAGAGAATGGCATGTTTTACAAGTTTTAAGAGACATAAAACACAAGCCCAATTTAGTTCTTGCCTCATTAAATTTTAAATTGTTATAGGTCACTGCTTATACCAACACCGATTCTCATTCCCAAGCCTACCTAGAGAATAGATTTCCATTCATTGGACACTTTGGGAGAGTCCACAGCCATGCAGAAGCAGGAGGCCAGCTTCCTTCAGAAGTACCCCATGTATCTCAGGCCTTGAATCTCCTTATTTAGCTTGTAAACTTGCAAACCACAGAACTGTTGGTAAAGGGCCTTCTCCGTCTTTACTATTTCCTACTTCCCTGCTTGCTTGCTGAAAATAAAGGTTGAGGGTGGGCAGGCAGACACAGAAAGGAAAGGAAAGACAGATGATATGAATAAATGAGAGAGGATGAGTCAGAGAGCAGATCCTGAGAATGCTTCCTCCACCTTGACCAGGAAAATCCAGTGGGAAAACTCTTTTACTTTGCTGATCCTCTTAGAGTCACAGCAGACAGTCACAAACCTACACCATCTCTTGTCTGTCAACGCTTTGTGCTTGTCTGTGTGAGGCTGGAGCAGGCCCTGCTGCTTTTCCAGGTGAGGTCTGTGTGCCAGTGAACCTGTACAACCCATCTCCTCTCAGTTCCAGGGCAAGGTTTTGAGCCTGGGCACAGGGAGGAAGGAGTGGAGAGGCAGCCTGGTGGGGCCACTAGCCCCGGCTCACTGAGCAGGGAGTGACCTTAGAGCCACACTGACATTGGGGAAGAAGGGCTCCACTCCAAAGGCCTGTGTATCAAAACACCAACGTATCCTTTTTTTTTTTCCTGGCTCCTAGGGAAGTTAGATGTTGTTGTTGTAAGTTTAGTTAACTGGTCATGTGAACTGGAATTTAAAAAGGCATGCAAGCCAAGCTGTGCTTCCATGTGTACTATGGCCCTGTGCCCTTGGTATGTGAGAAGCAGGCCTGTCTATACCCCAGGGACAGAAGACAAGGGCAGAAACTCAGAGGGAGAATGTCATGGAGAAGCATCTGGAACAGACTGAAGATTTAATTCCTAAGTCACAACAGGATGGAAAAGGTGGACCCTACCCCAGGGATGGAGCCAGGAGCCACAGAGTGGATCTGATAAGATCTGGGAGCTGGGCCAAGGCATCCCTGGAAATACTCTGTAGCTTGAAAGTGGAGGAGCCTAAAACAGAGACTAAAATCCTAGAGAAGCAGGCACAAGTCATGAATCCTGGTTGGACAAAGGGGCCTGTTAAGGGACAAGCTGTGGGTCAGCAACTCCTGGATTCCAATTCTGGATCCTGAACATCTGAAAGCTCTGAGCTGAAACTAGTGACCTGGGCCATCTGCCCTAGATCTTGGTAACTATAAGGTTCCTTTTTATACATGGAAATCTATCCCACAGCTTGCTGGGAGAAGAAAATGAAAAGGCACATTCAAAGAAATAGTATAATACCTGAACACAAATACTAACCTTTGTCACTAATGTTAGAATTAGTATCAGCCTTGTTCTTGTGATAGCATTAGTCGTGTTTTTTCTGTGAATGTGATACATTTGGCTGGAGGAGCCTAAAGAAATGGGACACTACAACATCCTAAATCCCATCTTTTCTGGAACTCTTTTTGAAAGATTTACCTGTTGATAACAGGACCACCTATGTTCTTTTTCACTTCTTATTCCAAGGCCAGTTAAAAACATTAAAACAACAAAAATAGTATTACACAGCATCAAGAAAAGGAACTTGTGATCTCTCCCGCTCTGAACAGAAGCATTGGGTACCTTGTGGTTTATACCTGGTGCCAATGTTCCATGACATGTATGGAAAATGCCAGTTGGCACCAGGGTTGTGGGATTTCAGTGTGACACCTAGAGGTCCATGCAGTGCCAGGTTCTGGGACAGTACCCTATAGGAAGGCAGAGCTGTACTCAGCCACAGTGGGAAACAGTCTCCATGGTGAGACAGTGAAATGTAGCTTCATGGGGTGCTCTGGACAGATGTCCTTAATCTACCTTTGAGACATACTCCCAGGCTATCTCTAAAGAGGAAGTCTCGCAGCAGCATGGGCACCCAGGCACCCAGCCAGACTAGCAAAGAAAGGAACGGGAGGTTTTGTGTCTAACCTGAGCTTATTTATAGTAGACTTCATCTCCACTGGAAATGTTGCTCATTACCCAGAAAGCCAAATTTGTGTGAGTAAATTTACAACTTGAAGACATAATGTTATGGAGTAATCTAGACGTTGATTTATAGTAAATTTCCTACTGGCATAGATTTTTATACACCAGGCTTTCGCTGATCCCTCTAACCTACAAATAATGCTCAGCAATTATACACTATCAGGCAAACACGTTGTAACATACACTTTTACCCTTAATCCTATATATAAATTTTACTCTTCACACTTGTGTGGTTCTCTTCTACATGTGAATGTCAGAATACTGTGCCCATTTGGTGTACTGTTTATCACAACAAAATGGAACAAAATCTACTATTTCCACATGAGGTGACTTTTTAAAGATCAGTTTTATGAGATTATTTTAATTTTTTGAAGAGAAACAAAACTTTCAGGATATTAGGAATTTTTTGATGATGTTTTATATTATACTGGGAAAGACTATTAAGGCTTATATAAGGTTAATACAATTCCTTTTCAATGAAATAAATCCAAATTTTAAAATTTCTCAGAAAAGATTTTTAAAAACTAGGTCCTATTTGTGTAAATGCACACACTTGTGGATAACTAAGTAAATGTGTATGTACACATGTGCACCAAGTTAAAAGGTGTGCCTTACATCCTCTAGGGCAATCAGGCACTACACAACTGTAGTTGGGGTAAATCTGATTGATTCTGAGACTTTGTTCTGGCCCTTTTACTTCCCATTCAGAGTGGTATGAGAAGGAGGAAGACCAAAAAAAGGGAAGGCGAGGAGGAGATGGAGGAGTATTTAAGTGCCTGTTGTATGCCATGTACCTTACTAAATATAATGTCCAATACTTTCAGTACATTTTATTGTCAAAATGTTGGTACTGGCAGGCCTTTTCAAAGATAATAAATCCAGACACTGAGAAGGAAAAGAATATAATCATAAGAGTTCTATGGGGTAAAAAACAACCAAATGAGGGCCAGGGATTTAGCTCAAGTGGTACCGCGCCAACCTTGGATGCACAAGGGCCCGAGTTTGATCTCCAATACTGAAAAAAACAAAACCAAAAACAAGACAACTGTAACAATTACCCCTCCCCAACAAAAAAATCAGCACAGACCCCACATAAGGTTGGACATCACATAAATGACAACTATGCAATCATATTTTGGATAAAGAATCTCCATCTAAAATGTGACATATTAATAAAAAAAGAAGGCCCAACAGCTCAGCTAGAATATAAAACAGAGCATATAAATGGACAAATCACTGAAAAGAAACTTATCATTGCTTCATCAATGAAAGGGTTTCATGTACACTCACAATCAGAAATTGAAAAGTAAATCAAGAGGCCTCCTTGGAAGTTTTAATGAAGAATAAAACCATGGAGGAAGAACTCAAATAAATGAATAGAAATTTGCCAAAAGGAAAGTAAATACAACACATGAAGAAACTGGAATAATGACATTGGATATGTACAGGAAGGAGATGAATAATATTGTAGAAAATGATTAGATTCACTCTTAAAAGGACTAATAATCTGAGTGGACAATTAGCACAATAACTATAAAATAAATGTAAAGTGTGGTCAAGTAATAATCTCTAAAAATGGTCTTGAGTTTGAACCACTTAACAAGATAATACAATACTTCCTCACTTTCAAGAACAGCCTAATTTTTTGTCTGCTTTTTTGGCTTACTGAAGGAGTTCTGTAACTGCATACAAAATCACAATTTCATTTTGAAAACTGCCATAGCTTTAATAAAAGAAGAAATTGTAGGTTAATTCCATTTGAGACTATGACGAGAGAATTATAAGACATAACATATGCAAAAAAAAGACACAGCACATAAGAGGAATAATATAAACATGGCCAAGCAGAAATTATTCAGGAAATATAACTTCTATAATATAACTCATCACTTTTTATCTCAAGAGAAATATACATACATGATAACCCAAATCAGCACTTTGTTATCAGAGGCACACATCAGGAAGCATGGATCTGATTCCTACCATGTACATGTGGACTGATCTTAGTTTAAGTCTTCTTCAAGAATTCTTATCTGTGCCTTAAATTGAAAATTACTGATTTAGATTCATGAGAAAAATCTGATTAAGTTCCAATAATTACTGATATAAAAACACTGAAAGCTAAGAAAAAGAACATATCTCTTTAATAAGGATGCTCTCATTTGAACCACAAACAGAACCACAGTTAAGCACAGGCAGCATCCCTCTGACAGCCGGGTACAAGGATACACACTCAAACAACTAGTATGCAATACTGTTCCAAATAATCAAACTAATGCAAAACACAAGAAAAGGATAGGGAAATACAGCTATGGTAAAAGAGAAGCTCAACTGTGAAAATTTACAGTTCACTTAATTATCTACTCAGAAAACATACAAGTCAGCCAACAAGTTGAACTAAAAATAATTTAGGAAGATGATATGTAAAAAAAAAAATCTACCAAGTTCTTTCTTATCCTGTCATTAAAAAGATAGGAAACTTTCCATTCATAATAGCCTATAGATACATACAAATCAATAAATAGATGAGTTTCAGGTTTATAAAGGTCAAAATGAAAAAAAAAACCCTTACAACCACACAAGTGAGTACAAATATAAACATATCTCAATTACAATAGTTACTATTTACTCTGTGTGTAATGTGAAACAGTCTCTGTGTGGAGATGAGCGTTACGTTTCATCTCCTACTTAGAAAAATCTTCTACATGGCACATGTCAACATCACACCCATTTTGCAGAACTGCCTTTCGTCCAGGCACACAACACAGGAAGATTGCAAACACTAGATTCAGGTCTAGGGAGATCTGTCACACCCTCACCGCTGTACCCTGCATATGTCTCCCTCACTGAAGCATCCTGTTCTGCAGTGCTGTGGTGCGTGTCAGGTGGTAATTCGGCAAGAAAAGAGCAGCAGCCTGGGAGTCAACACCTCTCCATTATCAACTACAATGTCTCTACTGCAAAGTACCAATAAAGGGCTTTATGTGAACCTCTTACTGCACCTTGGGCATCAGCTTGGGTTGCGTCACCCAAATATGGACATTCCATGCGGCTGTTGATTTGGGCTCATGACCAGGACTTTGGACCAGAAAGTCTGTCTTTGCCACACAGAATACTCTCTCAATGCTCAAAAAACAATGCTGAGGCAGCTACAGCATAGTCCAGGTAGCTATGTTCAAGGTCTGGACATCTCCCAGAGGACACCCCATATTCACCCCCAGTGCTTTGTGCTATCCAGAGCCTGGAGACCTCTCTCAGAGTGCTGCATGTGAAACTGAAAGCGGCACTTGAACTGCTGCTGGCAGAGAAGCACTAACAAGAGAATGAGGCCCTGAGTTTGCTCTGCAGCATACGGACTCAGAGAATATTTCTGGGCTTCTTTATACTAATGAAGGCCTGCAGTAGAAACCAGTTTTTGCCCGTGAATTTTCAAGTTCTGAGAATGCTACCATTTATGTTTTTGAAATACTTTTGTCACGCCTTGGTTCATTGTTCCACTTTCTTCTCTCAGAAAGTGTGAAGAGATAAATTCCTCTATGTAGAAAAGGCATAGGCAAAAAGATAACAGAATGGAAAAAGAGCCTGTAAGATGCTTCAGTCTGGACTACTTCCACGTAAAAGGCAAATGAGGAAGTGGGAAAGAGAAAAGGGTCGCAAAGGGACCTCTTGCTTCTCTTGTCCCTTCAGGTACAGGGCAGTTTCTCCAAAGAGCACCCCACGCTGGTCCACGTAGCAGACCCTAAGGTATCCCTTCTGGCATCGCACAGCTTTCTCAACTCTTGGCTGTGATTCCTATCTTTCCACCTTTCCACAGGAGACAGCTCTCTGAGGCGCCCCCACATTTGCAGTCTACAAGGGTAATGCTGACATTTCCCTGGGTGGTACGGATTGTTCTATACCATGCAATGTGCTGCTGCTTCACTCCAGTCCCTTTCCCCTTGTGAATCATTTTGGATTTCAACAAAAGGCACTTTCATCTGGCTGCCTGATTTGCCAAAAACTGCTAGACATTCCTCTCTCTCTCTCTCTCTCTCTCTCTCTCTGTCTCTCATCCATTACTCACTACATTTACTCACCCTGAACCAGCACCTTTCCACTCACAGGACTCACATGACACAAGCTCAACAAACTCCACATCAGGTGTTTTGCTTTTATCTATTCATTCAACAAACACTGAGTTCCTGTTATGTCCCAGGAATTGTTCTTGGTGTTAGGAACACAGCAATGAGAAACACATACACACTCACATACACACACGAGGGAAAGGAACAGAAGGCAAAAAGTATGATGTTACTCCTAGGAGCAGGGAGGCCTGGAAGATAAGATGGCACAAGACCACCCCTGTTCTCACCCATTGCAAGCTCCTTCCTCTTCACCACAACACAGTGGAGCCATCTTTTCAAGGTACATATCACACTGCATCACCTTCAACTTGGAAACACCCACTGACAGTTGGAACACCCCATCATCATCTTTCTATCACTCTAAATAAGAGGCAGCAAATGAGTACTAGACACATATATGAGTAATTTTATCAGCACAGTACATATTTACTCTATCACATGCTTGGGACTCAATTGGTATTACTAAAGCAATCTACAAAGTATCCTTTGTTTCCCCAGGGCTTATCAACCAGTCTTTGAAACAAATATTTATTAAGCATCTCCTGTGTACAAAGCATTTAATGGCACCAGTGAGACTCTATATTGTTGTGGAATTCTGTCTTCCCACCTAGACCACAAACTCTTTTCCAGGATTCTAATCTTTCTGCATTTTTTTAAGTCCATCGGTACATTTTAGATAGAATTTATGATCACATTCGTCATTGAGAATTGTATGTATACATGATATATCTTGTTTTATTTTTTCTATTACTCTGAGTTCCCTTCACCCCCCACCCCCATACACTCCACACTCATTCTTTTTTATTTATTTTTTTTAAATTTTTTAATTTTTATTTTTTGCTTTTTGAGACAGGGTCTCACTTTGTAGTTCAGGCTGGCCCTGAGCTCACTATGGTGCCCAGGCAAGCTGCCGCGAACTCAGCAATCCTCCTGTCTCTGCTTCCCGAGTGCTGAGATGACAGGCGTGAGCCACCACGTCCGGCATTGTGGTATGCGGTGTTGATTGTTGGTGGGCGTGTCTCCACGCTCAGCATTATATGTGGTTACCGGGGATCGAACTCAGGTCCTTGCGCTTGCGAGGCAGGCGCCGGAACCACTGAGTTAACCCTCCGGTCCACTCATTCTTTTTTTTGAGACAAGGACTCACTTTGCATTTCAGGTTGGCCCTGAGCTCACTATGTAGCCCAGACAAGCCTCAAACTCAGCAGTCCTCCTGCCTCTGCCTCCCAAGTGCTGGGATTACAGGTGTGAGTCACCATGCCTGGTATTGTTGTATGAACCCAAGATCAAACTCAGGACATTGCACTTGCAAGGTAGATGCCAGAACCACTGAGCTAACCACCTGGCCCTCCACACTCATTCTTAAGACTATAATGTAAATAGAGATACTCAATAAATTTCATGGTCTAACATCATATATCATAATAGGACAATGCTATCAAGACAGATAAACTATCACATAGTTACATCATTATGGTAGCAACATCAACAAAAGAAACTATCATTGTTGAGCACTAAATTACGAGCTTTCCACATTTCTTCATGTAATCAGCATTCTACCCTGAAGAAGCACAGGCTGTTTCCAAGCATGTTTTATACAAGAGTAAAGTGAGGGTTAGTAGACAGTAAAAAGGCAGAGCCAGGGTCACAGCCAGACTCCAAAGCCAGAAACAGCCAGTGTGGGCAGCTACCACACATGCCTCAAAAGCATGTCAGTTTCCCTACAATTGTTTCCCTGAATACCCCACACAGGGATATCCTCAGTAATCCTCCACATCCTGAAGTAATTCTTCACAAAAGGCACCTAGAAGGATGTGCTGAATGTGCACCAAGCCTTCAGTGAAGGATTTCATTTTCACAAATACCTATAAGCACGGAGAAAGTGTGCTCAGTACTAGGAACCATGAGCCTTATAAGCTGCCTACTTGTGCTCGGGAACACCAATCTGGGCCTCATTTTCTCCATGGATAAAAAGGAACAAATACTTATAATACCAAGAACAGGGTTAAGGTAAGGACTAAATTAGATAATCCAAAGTTAAGTATTCAGCATGGTGCTGATTATTTGTTATTTTTTAAACTGCCATGTAACTGAACATCAGCTTTTAATGTGACTGCCAACCTATTACTAAATTTTCTTGTGCGCTCCAACTTTATGTAATGAGAAATGTGTTATTTACTTTTTGAAATAATTTTCTCCTTCCCTAGAATAATTGCTCTAAAGAAAAACTTTCCTGCTGATGCCACATGGGCTTTCTCTGAGTGGAGAACACCCATTTCTTTCAGTAATGGATTCCCAAGCTGTGGTCCCAACACTGGAAGCCATAGTTGGCCACTGAGAAGATAGGACAATGACTAAGAAGCTAGCATTAACTGCTTTATCTAAAACAGTATTGCCATCCATGACATCTTTATGTCTTTGACCCCTGTGCGTAACCACATTTAATCCTTTTAATACTAAGATTTTTAAAAATTTCATGTGATTAAAATACTACTTTAAACTTGTATGTTTATATTCTAGATGGAAAAGGAGTACTTTTTATAGTAGAAGAAATTGCTTTTATACAGAAATTGGCCACTACCTTTTAGGAAAACATTCTTATAGGTTATATAACAGGAGAAAAATATCCTTTGTCTGTGGGCTTATGTGTTGCATTTTGTTTAAAAAATTATAACTCTGATCTGTCTTCTCCATCTTTGTGATTTTTTTCCCCTGCATTTCCATAGAATAATAGAGTGAAAGCTGGGAGGGATGCTAATTTGTTTTATGAGAGTTTTAAAATATGAGGCACATATGCCATGGAACTTCATCATTTTCAATCTTTTCTAAAACACAAAACATTTCAAGAGAGATCCTACAAAGCTTGTCAAGTTCCTTCATTTTGGTTATCAATTTAGGAGACTATGTAAAGAACACTGTCCAGTGAGGTAACAGGGCCCTGACCAATGATATCAACCACAGGACTCTGTGAGACTTAGAAATCCTGCATGAAACATCATAAATTACACCTGTAGGTTAAAAATAAAGTCCCAAAGAATCTGTTCACTTGGAGTCCCTTCTTTTATGGACAACTTAGCTTTCTTCACCTTTATATTCAACCACCCTCTATTCCCTATTCCTCTCATATTTTCCTAGGGTTTTCTGGATTCCACTCAAAAAAATAAAGTCTACAAAACCACAATACCATAGCTGAAATCATCCTTGACTTTCAAGGGCTTCAATCACTATTCTATTAAAACCCACAGGGAAATACCCTTTTGTCTCTTGGGATTTGTCAGGAATTAGTATTTTTGCAAGTGACTAAGAAGTAGCTGCTGCCAAAAATAGTTTCCACAAGTGCAAACAAAGGAAAGGTCTGCACTCTTAGGTGTTCATTGTGCGACCAGTTAATATATGTGGACCAATTTGGCTTTAAGGAAAGGAAGGAAGATAAGAAAGACATGGAAGCCAAGATCTAGGATATGAAACTTGGTTCAATGCCATGAGCAGTAGGAAAGAGTAAGTAAAACTTCCTTCCAGCTTCAGGAAAGACTTCTGGGGAAAATTGTCTTCAGACCTGGGCCTGAAGGGAGTTCAGAGAACTTCTGCTCCATAAGTAAGTCCGGGCTAATTCCGTATTCAGGGAAACTGGGCAAACCTCAAAACAGGTCCTGAACTGAGGCTTTCTTAATCTTCTAGCTCAGCCTTTGAGCATTTATTGTCCAGTGGTGGCAAATCTCTGGCACACACGCCATAGAAGGCTGTTTTTATTACCTCCAAAAGGTCACCATCACTGATTTAGATGATAAAAATGACTTCATGAGGGCCAGAGATTTAGCTTAGTGGTTCCAGCGCCTGCCTCGCAAGCGCAAGGTCCTAAATTCGATCTGGGTAAACCACACACAATGTTGGGCATGGTGACTCACCCACCAGCCATTAATACCACATACCACAGTGCTGGGAGTGGTGGCTCACGCCTGTAATCCCAGCACTCGGGAGGCAGAGACAGGAAGATTGCTGAGTTCGAGGCTTGCCTGGGCTACATAGTGAGCTGAGGGCCATATGCTGTGGAAAGGCCCATACAATCTTCCCTATTTCTCCCAAACACAATCATTACTACAATGGGAACAGTAGGTAACTTAAAACAAACAAATAAGCAACATCTTCAACCTCTTATTCCGTGGCTCCTTGCTTAAGAATTTAGCTTCCATCCTCAATTCTCACCTAGTTATTTTCAGTCAATCATGTAATTACAATAAGCAATAGCCTAAAAGAAGCTTCTTCTATATAACGTATTTTTTGTTTTGTTTTGTTTGAGACAGGATCTCATTATTTTATATCCCATACTGATTCTATAGTTGTTTCTTGGTTCACCTTATACACACCCTAGTCTTCCTGGGGCTTTAGTGTCTGATATGTAAACAGGTAGAATAAGATGGTTATCAGGATGAGCTCTGCTCAGTTCAAATTACTTAAAGTTCCTATCTTCATTTTTGTTTTTAAATAAACTTTATTGAGGAATATGTGTATAAATACATCATAAATGCATAGTTCCATGCATTTTAACAAAGTGAACATATATGTATACTCAGTCCTTATCTCATGAAATAGAACATAACCCCAAAATTTCTCATGTTCCTCATGAGTAATCGTGTCCTGTATTCTAACCAATAGATTATGGTGTACATTTGAACCTTGCTGAGGCAAGAGATTAGGGCTGGGGAAACCGGTCAAACAACTGGATGGAAGGGGTCAAAGTCACAGAAATCCACGGAACACGCAGAGAGCACAGGATCCAGGATGCTCTGTAGCTCCTAAGTGCTGCAAAATGAACCAATCAGAAAAGAGCTATTTCTAATTCTTCATTTACAGATGATGGAGATCCAAGTGAGTCTGATCCAAAGAAACAAATACCTTCTTCTTTAAGAAACACAGAGGATAACACATCTGCTGGAACTGTAGGAACAGGAGAGCTGTGTGAGTCATCATCTGCATTTCCTAACAAAGCCAGACAACCTTTCCATGTCAACGCAGTGGCTAATGCTGACAGGGTTAGGAAGTATCAGTCTGAAAGAGGCTTTCATCCTGGCCAGAGGGAAAGTCATGACACAGCTTCACTGGCTTGGTTTTCTGCAACGCGTTCTTAGCTGGGCTTCCTGCCTCCAGCTGTGAGTCCCCCCTCTATTCTCTGAATACCCAGGGATTTTTCCCAAACATAGACTTGGATCATGATAATTCAGTAACTTTACATCCTTGCATCATTCTCTGCTGCTCACAGGAAAAAGTCCAAGTTGTCCATTGTAAGTTTCAGGGTTTTGGGGATCTGACCCCCATCTACCTGGTCTTGTTGGCCTCTCATCACATTCCAGCCATATGGAACTTCTTACAGTTCTCTCTACCTAGAACACCCTCCCCCATTTCCAGCTTCCATGAAGCTATTTCTGTTAGTTTTACAGGTCTCATGGAGCTGCAAGTCTTTCTGAAAAGTCTTGCCTGACAAATCACCTACGCTCTGGTCCCACCATAAGGACAGATAGATCACAAATGGCTTCCTGGCCCCCTACTATAGCATCCTCATCCTTTCTGTATCCATAAGCTCAGACCTTGTCAACAGTCCTATTGTGAACACCCAGGGCCCCCCTGACCACTTCTTCCCTGGTCAGGGGCACATAAAGTTACTGTTTCTAGGGCATCTCTTGGCTTGGGTGGAAGACACTTCTGCTTTATTCCTCTGGATAAGCAACTTGTGCCTGAATCCTTTTCTGGAGGCCTACGTCTGGGAAGATGCAACCAAGTGTATGACCCATGTTCTAGTCAGAGTGCTTTTATGAATCAAAGGGCTTACGCATTTCATTCAGAAGTGGACATCACCAGTGCTTGGCACATCTCTCTCTCTCTCTCTCTCTTTCTCTCTCTCTCTCTCTCTCTCTCTCTCTCTCTCTCTCTCTCTCTCACACACACACACACACACACACACAGATTTTACTGAATGAACACAATAGGATACTCAGTGCACACTTACTTAACTGCAGGTGTCCTATTTAAAGGTGATATGGCCAGCAAAGAGCACAGGTTCTCCACTTCTGATTGGTATGATGGGGGGCCCTGGTGTCCTCTTCTGTCCTCTTTATTTTAAATATGAATATTCTCAGCATGATTTTTACTTTGTTTTTCTCCTTTAACATGACAAGAATTCCAAAAGACAAACATAGGCATGCTGAGAAACATCTGAAATGTTTTCAGATCAAGCTAAAAATCAAGTTTCATCTTAGTATTCCTTAGTGCT
The DNA here is from genome assembly GCA_004025085.1 of Thryonomys swinderianus. Lineage (NCBI taxonomy): Eukaryota > Metazoa > Chordata > Mammalia > Rodentia > Thryonomyidae > Thryonomys > Thryonomys swinderianus. The sequence continues at coordinate 14,731 of PVIC010000386.1, forward strand.
TTTATTTCCAAGACACAGAAAAACTTACACTAACCTACCAAAAATTTTTTGAATAGAGCACTTGATAAAGGAAACAAAATTCAAAATTAAAATGTGGTCCAAAACAGTGAATTTTTTTTCTTGTGGTTAATTTTGAGTCAGCTCATTGGTTTTAATTTTAGGATCAGCTTTAATAGCCAAATTTCAGAAATAAGAGGAACCTAAATTCCTCCCCCCTCCTTCACTTGTTTTGTGATATAGGGTTGAAATCTGGGAAAACTCTAATCATTCTCACAATGGTTAGCACTCTGTAAGAGTAAAGAGTATGTGAAAATTTTTACCCCAGTGTTCTCAAAGTTAGTGTTTCTAGGGCTGGGCTTTTTCTCCAGACCCTCACCCACGACTGTGTATCTTATGTATCCATGCACATGGAGGACATAAAATACATGTCAAACAAAATAAAGCAAGTTATTAAGTACAACAAAACCCTAAATCTTGGTGGAAGTCAACAGATAAACAGACTATAACAGTAGAATAGTCTAAATACACAATGCATAATTCATGGCTAAACCAAGGCTGGGCTTGGGCAATATTTCACTGGCTCCCCTTTGCAGTCTTTGGGGTTACGACTGGGTAAATTGCACTGCCTTTGCTAACTCAGCGAAACTCTAGACAACTAAAAAAAGAAACGTCCATTCTCCAATAATGGGGGCAAGAAAGAAGGCAGAGAGCTGAGTGTCATTTAGCTCTTAAAGCTAGACATTAAAAATGACTCTCCATTCTAGGCTACCCATTATCTTATTAATAGATTCATTTTATTGTTGAAAAATGTTTATGTGTTCTTTAGACTACTGTGCTGCTGCTAAAATGAAGAGAGATGACCAACCTCTTTCTTTGCCCTTCTCATACCTCTGTGCTAGGTTAAGAGCAGGCTGCCAATAAACATTAGTTAAAGGAATTTCCTTTTGATTTCCATTTGCTGTGTACTAAATGCAACAGTGAAATGTGCAGGTGAGTACAGAAAGTCCAATAACAATACTAACATACATTGAATAAAATGGAACATCTTTATGCAAATTGCACTCCTAGATAACTTTTCCCATTTATTATTTCCCAAAACATTGGGCAAGCTAAAAAATGAGTTTCTCAAAGCTAAGAAGGCAAAAGCCAAGTGTTTGGCAGTTCTCCAATGGCCACAAATGAGGCTATGTGCTGGTAGAGACCACCATGTCTTCCAGAGACTAGAAAGCTGCGTGAGTTTTGGGATACAGTGTAGAGAATGTCGTCATAGTTTTAGCAAGTAAAAAATGACAGAAGGATGTCAAGTGTCAAGTCATTGCCTTTGAAGTTTGTGAGCTCCTGACTATGGGAAAGCCATGATTGGTGAAGCTATAAGTCTGAGATTTGGGAAATAGATGGGTCTGTCCAAACTGTCAGGTTGGTGCTTAGATAAGTGTGGATACAGTTGAAATCCTCTAAGTAGTATACCCTATTCCTAAGCAGAATAACAGAGTTTTTTAAAAAGCTATAAACACAAAAAGGTACAACTCCTGCTTTAGCCCTTCTAAGAAAATGGAATCAGCTAATCATTAGCATCTTCTTTTCAAAGCATTTAGTTTGTGTTTGCTAGTTTAAAAACAAAATAGGCAAACATTCTACCTACAGAACTCTGTGGCTTAGAGTTATTACTGAATGCTTGTGCCTGAGAGTGAACAGAAAAGATTCTGAATCAAGCTTGGTAAATTTTTTGGGGGGGAGTGGGGTAGGGGGTACTGGGGATTGAACCCTGGCCCTTTATACTGGTGCTCTTCTTATATCCCCAGTCCTTTTATTTTAAGTATCCCCAGTCTTTTAATTTTATTTACTTACTTTTTACAATACTTTTTTGTGATGTGGTCTCAGTAAGTCACTAAATTTTCCAATCTAGGCTCAAAATCACAATCCTCCCACCTCATTCAGCCTGCCATGTACCTACTTCTTCTGTTTTAATGTGGTGCTGGGGGTTAAATTCAGGATCTTACACATGCTAGGCTAGGGTTCCATCATTGAGCTACAACAGCAGCCTACTAAATTTTATCAGATGCCATAGGTAAGGTTTGTTCTACTGTTTAAAGGGTGGTCTGGATATGTAACTCAGTGGTGGAATGCTTAGCCAGCTTGTACAAGGTCCTAGATTTGATCTCCAACACCACACATACAAATACTCAAACACACACACACACACAATTTTAAACAGTGCAGTGGGAGCCCTCAAACTGACTGTACTTTATTACACAACTCATGTTAGTTTTACATGAATTGTGTAATACATCTACAAATACAATATCAGAATATTGCTTTTAAGAAAAATTAAAAATTAATGCAACCAAATCAGTTAAAGTGGATAATGCTATACCATGCAAATGACCTTGTTATGTAAGGCCTTGTCTACACTTAAACAAGTTACTGAAGATGTTAGTGAATTATTAATAAAGAGAGAGGGGGCTAACAGGAAACAAATACTAACCCACATTTTTGTGAAATTTACAAAAGAATGGAGAGTAGAAATTTTAAAAAGCGGTATACAGCTAAGTAATACCCCTAGGGAATTGTTCAGATACAAAGAAATAATGCCATGTTACCACCATATAGGCATACACATTAGAATTTCCTTCTGGACCTGTAAAATAGACACTGAACACCAATCACACACTATGGAAATAAAAGCCAACACACAAAACCTGCCATTTCTGAGATGTGCTTTAATGTTGCACCACCAACTTTTACTGGGAGGTATAGAAGACAGAGCCATGAAAAAAACACATGCAATTTGCTGGAAAGAGATGTTGAAACATTATCCCTATATGGCTCACATTTCTACAGAAAATTACGTTTAAGAAATTTTCTTACTATCTGATCTCAGGAAAACTCTTTTTCTCTCAAAACTAATATACTTCTTTACTTCCTTTCCTTTCTTTGTTTTTGTTTTTGTTTTTTTGTTTTTTTTAGATACTGGGGATTGAACTCAGGACCTTATGCTTTCCAGCCAGACACAATACCACTGAGCTACATTTCCAGCCATTTCTGCCTATCTAATAACCAGACTGGTACAAATTTGTCTTGTTACTTTTTTTTTTTTGCCCTGGCTGCCAGGGAGTTAGTTCAAGGCCAAACTCAATGATCAATCATAATGATTACAGAAAATAGATTCCATGGTTACAAAGTTTTCTTCCAAATTTTCATGGATTTTAGTTTTCATATCATGTTTTGTATATCTGTCTGTGTGTGCTTAGAGACATGCAGAAAAGGATTTACTTATAATTTAAAGTTTTTTGTTTTTTTAAACACTGAATTATGTTTACTTCACAAAGGTTAAAAATCCAGGAAGATGTCAAAATATGCTTTTTCTTGGTAGAAACAGCTTTCATATGTGAACATATGTATCTTGTCTTTCTCTTTGTGGATAATTACTTCTATACAAATTATGTGTTAGTCAACAATATACCCAGACATGTTTTATTCTACTTATGGATTGTTTCTTTGACAAAATGGTACATCCTTATTTATAGTTGATTCTTTCCAGAAAATTAACACAATAATTCTGCAAAACTTTGTTAAACTCACAGTTATCATGAGGTCCTTAAATCTGGCTCTGATGGTTTGGCTGAACTCATAGAATCACTGCAGAGAATTCATTTACATTACATTTACCAAATGTCTGAAATGGACCATCATGTCATTTTCACTTTGCTTCAATGTTTTCTTTTTTTTAAAGTAATACATATGAAATTAATGGTTGATTTGCTTCAAATGGTCTATTTTCCTACCCTGAGACTGTTCTATTAACCATTTTACATTTAAACATATTTTAATCATATAGATTTTCCACTGACTAATAAGCAAAACACAGCTTTCCAAAATCCAAAGAAGAGTATGTTAACTTTCTTTCAAACTGTTGTTTGAAAAATGTTCCACATTACATTCCCAAGCTTGGGACAAACCGGAAAGATCCCAAGAGTTTTTAAAGCACATTCATTTCCCTGAGCACGGGGGCTCTACATCCTGGATGGTACAATGCATTCAGTCTCCCTGTCAGTAAGAATTTAGGAAGTCATTTCTCTTTAATGGTTGCCAGACCTCCTGGATAAGCCAGGGCACTTTGCTTTGCCCCAGATCTGCACTGAGAATGAAGCCTTCCTACTTATTTTCCCTTCACCATCCTAAGAACACTGGGATCCTGCTGGCATAAAACTGTTTTGACCCTGAATTATGATGCTGGACCTTAACAGTGGGATTGTTTGCAATTAGGTAACTGATCCTTTTCCCGTTTAACTTGAGTCAGCTCATTTGACACTAACACCCTGCTTCTGTACTCCACCTCTCCACCCCCTACCTCTGGCTCACTTGACAGGTCTCCAGGAATAGCTGGGTGGCTTTGCTCTTCATCTGTGAACATAGCCAAGAAAACCAGAGGCCCACAGCGGGTCTGGGCATCAGCTCAGAGCCCAGAATCAGAAAGACTCACCTCCGATTTAAGGTTAGGTCTACTGCTTAATAGCTGATAGACCTCAAGGAAGTTATTTCATTATGTGGAGCTTAAGTTTCCTCATCTGCAAAATACAAATGCTGATGACATTACCTGTGTCCTCACTGTATTTACTCAGCTAATGATTATCCAGAGTACCCACTACTGTGATAAGCCCCAAGCTTTACAAAAGGAACATAACTGTTTCCTATCCTCATGGAACCTTCTCTCAGTTAGCTGGGGAGTCAAGCATTAAATGAAAAATACAATGTAAATTTGATAAGTGCTCTCAATTGAATGGGCAGCATTCTTTGGAAAGTAACAGTGTGAAGTATGGCTTAGTGAGTGACTTTGTAGGAACAAGTCAGGAAAGCCTCTTAATCACTCACCTATTCAATTACTTAACTACAACATGACCAAAATTACATATATTCTGTTAATTTTTATAAGATAAAAGGAAATATAACAATGAAAATTTTGTCAAATTTATTCAGTACAAGAACTGACTGGTTGAAACGCCTGCCCGAGTGATGATGGGATGCTCAGTACTTAAACATGTGCCACCTGAATCACGCTTGGGGTAAACTGGTAAGCAGTTAAATGGGAAGCATTTCAGTTATTGAGAGTACTATAAACCAAGACATCAGATCCAGAACACATGCAAGAATATCTCACAACTGAAAGTAGTATATGCAAAGGCCCTAAGAATGCAAAATCAGGGCTTTTGAGAAAAAAAAAAAAAAAAAGTGGATAGTTTGTTCATTACACCACAGGAGAAGTAGAATCCCTGAAAATGAAGTTGAAGAGATTCACTACCCAAGAAAACTTCATCTAGAGTTTAGAATAGATCAGAAGTCAACAAACTATATCTGGTAGGCTTGCTGCCTGTTTCTAAAGCAAAAGCATTGTTGGAACATAACCACATCATGTGTTGTCTACGGTTTTCACAGTACTACAGCTGAACAGAGTAGCTACAACAGACTTGAGAGCCTAAAATACTATCTGGTCCTGTATCTGCCAACTCTGACACACAGCAATCCTGAATAAATGTTTAAGTGAAACAAACAAAAAATGGCAGGAAAAAGAAATGCTTTTCTAAGTCCATACATTCAGTAGGTAATGGATTTTAATTTAAACAACTTAGAGAAATGACGTAAATGGAAAATATTGGAAAAATTGAGAATTCATACATATCATATTAGAAAATTAAGATGGATAAACTCAACTTGAAATATTTAAAACTAATATTTAAATTAGTATGTGCATATTTTGTATAAGAGGCTCCTGCTATCAGTAAGATGACTGGATGCTATGAAGGAGCCTCCTAAAATATAATAATTAATGCTTTGGTGGGATCACAGAAAGTAAGGAAACCCTTTAAAGAACTAAATTTTACTACTTTAGTCACTCAATAAAACACATAAACCAAGATTCAAAAGCAGGCTAAAAAAGCATGCTATGCTGAAAGCCCATACCAACTGCAGGAATTACTCTGAGAGCAAAGAGTAAGGTCATCTGTACAATGGAGAGACTGAGCCCTTGGCAAGCTAAAGGCACTTAACCAGGAAGACCTGATAACAACTATTCTGAGCAGCAAGGTGATTCTAGCTCAACAGAAGCATCTTGTTCCCGGAAGAAACAAAATTAAAACTCTCATAAGAAAAGAATGTGTATATTAGTCACTCGAGGAACCCACTAAGATTTTTCCAAATAAAAATCTTCAAAGATCACAGACAAAGAAAAGATAATGAAATAAACAACAATAAGTGCAAATTTAGATTCTACATCTCCAGTGTTCACTGGTTCAACTCAGAATACCTAGCTGAAGTGAATTAGTGTGCTTTGGGTGCAGAAGGCCTGCCAGAGGATTGTTCCCAACAGCAAAGAACGAGAACTGGAGGGGAAGACTATGGGTTGTTGATTTCCTGGGAGAAGCTTGCTATAGTTGATTTTCTAATGCAAACTTGGCAATTCTTGTTGGAGGAGCTTGGGGCCTCACTGTTCTGTTTTCCTTGGGGTGAAATGTGATCTTTACAGTATTACTTCCTGGCTCCAAAGTAGACCCCTCAGCCTGGTGGCATAAATTCTTCTCTCTATTGGTGCAGGTTTTCTGGCCTTTGAGTTTTCTGGGTACAGATCCTCAATATGGACAAGTTTGAAACATTGCCATGAGCTCTAGGCCTTGACATGGGCTTGTGTGTGAAACTGCTATCAGATTCAGGCCCTTGGCAGGACTCTTTGAGTCTATAGTGTGCAAGTAATCTCTCATTCTCCTCTGCATTTGTCTTTTTCTGGGTAGCTATCATAAAATACTACTATAAATTATGACCTGTATTAAATCTATCTCCCTTGAAAACCCTAACTACAACAGCTTCAGACCCTGAAACTATTAATTACAGAATGTAAAATGAATATTTTAAGAAATGTTTAAAGAAATAAATGTAGAAATGTTACTAAGAGCATAGATTCTAGGTGCTCTTTTCACATACAGAAAAATGACTGAAAAGAAAAAATGAGCATGCAATAACTACCATAAAAAGCTAAAAGATCTCAAAAATAAAAATTGAACTTAATCCAAAATCTTAAGTGTTTAGCCACATTTTAGAGACAAATGAAGAGAGAGTAAATGAATTGGAAGATAAAACCAAAGTAATTACCCATAATACACCTCAGACCAAGAAGGGTAAAATGAGAACAATGTCAAGAACTGGAGGACATAAAAGGAAATGGTTACACACGTAATCAGATTCCTAGAAAGAGAGACTCAAGCTACAGACAGAAGAACTTTATACATAAAAAGATGATGATAAGAAATTAAACAGAACTAGTGAGAGATAAACACACATAAAAATACAATAAAATTAATATTGAGATATGAAGTAAAATCACAGTGCGTTAAAGAAAAAAATCTTAAAAACAATCAGAACAAAGATAGTCACAATTACCCTGACAGCAAACCTTTCCACAGTAACAACAGATGTGAAAATTTAGAAGAATAATGTTTTGAGAAAAAAATAACTGTCAGCATAAAACTGAGTGATCCAAGAATGAAAGTGAAATAGACATTCTGAGAAAAACAAAAATTAAAAGAATTTATTAGGAATAGACTACACTAAAAAGGCTTGTAATAGTATAAAGAACTGTAAGGTCAGAAAGGAAGTTGGAAATGTAAAAGAAAATGATGAACCAAAAATACTTTAAATAATATTTACATGGGTTCAAAAATACCGTTTTTAAAAAATGATGTCTAATACAGAGAATAAAGTACTAGATAAGAGGACTGTGTAAGTAGGGGAATGGTAAATAGGGTTGCTTTATCATTTTCTCTTCCTCCCCCTGTTCTGAGGATTGAAACTGGCTGAGCTACATCCCTATTCATTTTTATTTATTTTAAGATGTGGTCTTACTAAGTCACTAATTGCTCATTCTGGATTTAAATGTGTGATTATCTTAACTCAGTCTCCCAGAATACTGGATTAAAGGCACAGGCCACCACACTTTAAGCCAGTGGATCAACTTCCCTCCTATTTTCTCCCTTTTACTTGATTAATAAGACAACACCTGTATGGCACACATTTAGATGTACAACTAAACTGACATTATCTTCCAAAGAAAGGAGACTGACGTGACTTCACACCTATCCTGTTATGAACAAAATTTAATGGTTTCCATATGTTATATACTTACCTTTTAGAATTAATTCCTTTACAAATAAATACTATTTGAGCTACCTTAATTTGAAATACCTGTTTCTGTTGGGGTCTCTGGCAGGGCCACATATTTTGAATGAACTTAATACAGTATCTATAAACACATGATTACAGAGATATATTTTTCTTGAGATGACTATAAACTTCAGACTGTGTAGTACAAAATTGATTAACTATCTGGCAACAAATGATGGGTTCAACAAAAGTTGTTTAAAGGACATTTTATAATTAACCAGGAATAAAAATATCCAAGATGGATGAATAGTCAGGCGTTCTCTTCTCCCAGCTGTAACTTCTGGCAATTTCAATGGAAAGCCAAAATAAGTCAAAGATTTCTCTAAAACACTGGGTTACTAAGTTAAAAATTTTAACATTTAAAATATTAACAAAACTCAGTGTTTTTTTTTTCCTCAGGGGTCATTTCCTGAGAACAATTTAAATGGGTTTTGATTCATAATCATGAGGCCAGTCAACAGATACCCAGCTCAGTGTGCACGAGTGTCACCTGGAAGCAAGACTGGCAATAATTAGGTAAGACCCAGGGCAAAATGAAAATGAGATTCAACTCCAATATTTCTTGATTGATGTTTTTGGCTAATCAATCCACTTGTGACAGTGAGATATTGAGGTTTACCACTACAAATGCTGATGTTTATCTAATTTTTATGTTCAGTAGTGTCTGTTTTACAAAGTTGGGCACACTAGTACTGTATATATAAATTGTAATTTCTTCCTGTTGAATTATTTCCTCTGTTAAAACATAATGACCTAATGAAAAAAGTAAATGATCTCTACAACAAAATAGCCCTCTGAAAAAGGATATTGAAGGGAGCATCACAAATGAAGATGTCTCTTATTTTTGAATAGGAGGAGTCAATATTTTCAAAATGACATTTCTAAAACTAACATACAGGTTTATTGAAATCTTAACCAAATGCTAACAGCATTTTTACATTTACATAAATGGAGAAAACAACCCTAAAATTTGTATTAATCAGAAGAGACTCAGAATAGCAAAAGCAGTTTTGGCCAACAAAAGCAAAGCTGTAAGCATCATAATACCAAATTTGAAGTTATATTACAAAGCTACAGTGGTAAAAACAGCATAGTTCAGGAGCAAAAACAAATATGTAGATCAGGAGAACAGAAGAAAGGATGCAAAAACAACTCCAGGCTATTCTGTCATCTGACCTTTGACAAAGAGGACAAAAACTACATTTGATGGTAAGATAGCATTCAGTAAACGGTGCTGGAAAAACTAGGTATACATATACAGAAAATTGAATCTAGTCCCAAATCTCTCACTATAAACAAAATTTAAAAATGGATCAAAGATCTACATGTTAAAACAGAATCACTTTGTCTGGTAGAAGATAAAATAGGCATGCCTCTTGAAGACTAAGACTTTCTGAAAGGAACCTTAAAATACAAAATAAGACATAGATAAGAGAAAAAAGAGAATAAAAAGGTATGATAATATACCATGGACAAAGTATCAAAGTGTACCTTGACTCAGTAAAATTGTCTAACATGTTTATATGTTGTCTGGCCTGTTCTTAGTCTGGTATATATGATAATTTTATAATGTGTTGAAAATAAATGACTGATGTTAGAAAAATATAAGGAAGGTGGAGGGGGGAAAGCGATTGAAATGTGCTATGTATATGCACCAGTTCTCTATAGTTAATGTAATCATTATGCACTGCAAACATACTAATAAAAGTTAAAAAACTCAAGTGCATAAGAAATAACATCAAGAATTAACAAATGGTATCATTTCAAATAAGAACTACTCTTTATCACAAAGAAAACAACCAAAGAGTGAAGAAACAATCTACAAAAAGGGAAAAAGTTTTTGCTACCAACTCCTTGGATAGAGGACCAACATGTAGACTATATAATGAACATACACACACACACACACACACACACACACACACACACCTCCCATAAAAAGAAACAAAAAATGGGCAACTGAAATGAACAGAATTCACAGAACATGAAGTACAGATGGACATTAGAGAAAAGCAAATTAAAAACAACACAGAGATTCCATAAAGAATGGAAATCAAATAACAAATACTGGGAAGGCTGTGACTTTAAGAAGAACACTTCTACGCTGTTGATAGAAATGTAAATTGGTACAACTACCAAGGAAATCAGTATGAAGTTCCCCCAAAAAAGCTAAAAATAGAAATTCCCTTCCACCTAGCTACTCTTCTAAGGATCTTAAAGAAAGAGTTAAAAACGTATCATTGGCTGGTAGGCAGAGGCAGGATGATTGCTGAGTTTGAGGCTTGCCTGGGCTGCATAGTGAGCTCAGGGCCAGCCTGAACTACAAAGCAAGACCCTGTCTCAAAAAAGAAATATTAGTGATACATGCACATCCATATGTACAAGAGTACAACTCGTTGACAGCTAAATTCTGGAAATAGCCTATATGTCTATTCATAGATGAAAGGGTAAAGAAAATATGGTATTCATACATAATGGAATACTACTCTGCTATAAAGAACAATAAACTTGAGTCTTTCATAGGCAAAATGGACACATCTTGAGACCATAATGTTAAATGAAATAAATCAGACACACAAGTTTAAATATTGTATAGTTTCTCATATCAGAAATTTGGGACAGGGAATTTAGCTCAGTGGTTCCTTGTCTGCCCGGCAAGTAGCAGGTCTGATTTTGATCCCCAATAATCAAATAACAAAATGCCAGGTGTGGTGGCTCATGTCTGTAATCCCAGCACTCAGGAGGCAGAGGCTGGAGGATTGTTAAATTTGAGGCTTGCGGGGCTACATAGTGAGCTCAGGGACAGTCTGAACTACAAAGTGAGACTCTGTCTCAGAAAACAAACAAACAAACACACAAAAACAATGTACAAAGTACAAAGAGCAAACTATCAGGTAAAAGGAAACAGGAAGTTATACCTCTTACAAATAAGAAGAGCACCAAGAGATGGAGAGAAGTTGGAGGAAGGGGAGAGGAAGGAGACATAAAAAGAATTACGATGTGTTAGGTACATTACCCCCTCCTTATGAAGAATGTAATCATTATGTACTGCAAATATCTACTAATAAAAATAAAAATAAAAAATTGTCAAGAATGCATTAATTTGAAGACAGTGATACAGAACCTTTAAAACAAAAAGCTGTTCTAAATGTAGTGTCCAGTGTGACTACACAAACTGTTCCTCCAGGAAGCCCAAACAGCCTGTGGGGCTTGTCACAACACAGGCAGCTGCAGCCTCCTCTAGGGTTCTTCCTGTGGCAAGGCCTAGGAGTCTGCATTCCCAACACACTCATGATGGTACTGGTGCTCAGGCCCAGAGACCACATCCAGAGAGCAGATGCTCTAAAGAAGACAGCAAAAGAAATCCAAAACACTCAGAACAAAATAAACCCTAAGCTAATTTATACAAGGCCCAAATGAACTGCACAGATTTTCTACTGAGAGTCACAGAGTATATCTACAATTTATAAAAAGACAGATTTATTCCTTTACAAATGGATAGATATCAATTTAATATTCTGAATAATAGTAACAGTCTATTTCACATTTAACTCCTTTTGTTAATAAACACATTAAATCTACTACATGCTGGGATACTGTGCTTACTCACATATTATATATGAGCATGCTATATATAAATAAAGACATTACCTAGAATAGTGATGTCAAGTGTGGGAGAGGGTAGATATTGAGTTGGGATTAGTTAAAATCCTGGGGTAAGGAAATTAATATATGGGAAAGCCATGTCATTTTTATGAGCACATGCTTCTTATAGGCCCCCTGAGAAAATACACCTTAGCAAAACTATTTTGGTCTTTGTAAAACTGAGACATAAATTAGGAAAACCACCATACCTGCATGGTTTCAAATGGTAAAGAACCTCTCGTTTCAAGACAGGATGAGGTATTAGGTTTTCAAGCAACCTACTCAAGTGTTGAGTATTATAAACTTCTGTCTCATGTTAAAATAGCCAACATAAGAAAACAACTTCAGAAGTTTTCAAATACTCTATGTAGAATAAACAAGTTATTGATTGGGAAAATCCGGATTATTTTCCCCAGTAGAAATAACAGAAAGTTAGCTATCCTTCTATGAAGAGTAAGTTGTGCCACTGTCACAAAGTCACAAAGCTACTGACAATCTATTTTCACACACGGCCCCCAAAGCCCAACCTGCAAGAGTCCATCCCTGCTTTGGCATTCTGGTTTCTCTTCCTGACATCTGGTGTGGTAGATGCTAAATGTCCATAATCATGGCTTCAGGGGATGAAAAATTCACTCACATGGAATGCAGGTGTTCCTGTACCTTGAACTCCATTGTTCTGTAGCCAAGGGGAAATGTGAGAACTGTGGTGATACTAAACAAATCTCAGAAGGTCAAAGAAAGACCAGTAATCAACTGAACAATGACCTGTAATTTCCAGTACATTCTTCCCTCTATGTCTAAGTGTGGAAAATTAACTTCCTATTACTCTAACACAAATATACTGCTTTTTCTATTATACTTTTGATTAATAGGAATGTATAAAATTTTAAATAACAATAAAAAATAAATGGCATTTCCCTACTTTTACATTTAAACATGAAGATAAAAATACATTTACCATATTATAAATATTTAGTGGGAAAGATGCTAAAAAATTAGTATTAGATTTCTAGAATTTAATATGAGACTTCTCAATAAAAGAAACCCAGTTTCCAAGAGTTTCCAATGAAAATCCTTGAATTTGGCCAAGTGTGGTGGTGACCACTTATAATCCCAGCAATTCAGAAGCTGAGGCAGGAGGATTGTCTTGAGTTCAAGGCCAGCCTGGACTACATAGTGAGTTCACTGCCATTCTGAACTACATAGCAAGACCCTGTCTCAAATTAAAAAAAAAAAATCCTTGAATCAAAGGCATTTTAACAGATGAATATTATCTCTGAGATTCTGGTAATTTTTTTTAAAGGAAATCATTTTTTTTTAACCAAACATCAAAGGCCACTGTATATTTGATCCACTGTTGATTTATATCAGTTTAACTGCCAATATTTCTAAATTCACAATGAAATTACACAGAGCTCAATTTATAAATATTTATGTATAAAGTTAACAACTGTGAACTGTAGTGGTGTGTCAAGTTGTAAACACAGTCATGGAATATTAGTTCGTTTTGAGAACAGATGTTAGGCCATCTCCACGATGGTATCAATTGCAGCAGACAGTAATGATTTAGTCCTTTTCCTTTTAGCAACTTTTCAAACACAGAAGTAAATCTATGGAGAGCAAAAGCTGACACTTGAGCCCTCTCCATTTCTACCACAGTGGCAGACATCACTAGTTAATCCTAGAACTTCTGCCGAACTCACACATTCTGACCAGTCACTACCTATCGACTAAAAGTGGTATAGAACTGCAACAATTTTGCTCTGTGTTTAACTCTTATCCTGTGGTGGTTCTCGAATTTTTTCATGTGTATCATATTTTCAAAAATTAGGAAGTCTATAGCACTCTCAAAGGGATTTAAAAATTAAAAACTTAGAAATAAATTTTACCAAAAATACTAATCAATTTCAGGGCAAGGGATATAGCCTAGTACTTAGTATGCATGAGGCCTTGTGTTTAATTTCCAGCTCTGAGAAAAAAAAAGTAATAAATAATAGGCACCACTGAATCCCTGTAATAGCGTTTTACTGATGTGTAGTAAGTTATCAGCTAATTATTCAGATCATATCCAGTATAGGTTGCTCTTTGAGGGCAACAAGAGTAGAAGCAACAGCATTGCTTCTGTTCTTGTGCAGACTTGCAGACTAAAGCTCTTTGGCATCTTCCAGCACTCCTTTTGGAGGTGTGCACAGGAGAATAGACTCTACTCTCAAAAACTGTGGTAAGATGCTGTCAGTTGGCCATTAGAAAGAACATTTAGTCAACATGCACCTCCCTAATCCCATAAGCACAGAAAATAATTAGGAGCCCACTGTGGGTTTGGCAGGTGAGTACAATTATATCCACCTGATTCGCGTCATCTCCTTCCATGCTTCAATATCCACACAGGACAATGGAGGCTCAGAGACATTAGTTCCAGACCCATGACCCACTATGGAGAGGTGAAAGAACCTAACTCCAAGCAGGAGATGTGCTGGGCTTCCAAGTGAAGGTGCTCAGCTGCTCTGTGGCTCTGCTTTAGTGGATCTAGTCACTTTCTGTAGCACGAATGGACCTCAAAACTCCTGAAAGGAAGTAGCCATCATTTCTTTCCACTGTTACTTCAGCCAGGATTGATTTTACTGTGAAGAGACCATGAGTCCTCTTACTGCGCAAGGCCATGAACCTTCTGCTCCCTTCAGTAGCCCTTTCAGAATGGCCAGTATTCCACTAGAGAGGTGCTAATTTATTATTTTTTTAAATTGAATTCTTTATTGGTTCATTTTATATACATCTCATAATCACACACAACATTGGGAAATTTGTACCAGTATCTGACACAAGTTAATTCTCATTTTTACCCACATCCCTACTCACCCACACCTCCCCAGCCCCTATATACATGCTCTTTTATTTTTTTTCAGAATCATATTTATTCCTTCTCCTCATTACGTTCCCACACCAAATTTCCTTTGGAAATTTCCCATTCTGTAATAACTGTCATACTTTCTAAAGCTCATTTACATCTACAGGTGCTCATATCAAAGAAAAGATCCAGTATTTGCATATCTGTGATCATTTATTTCACTTATTAGTGTGTCCTTCAGGTGTATCCATTTGCACATAAATAAATGAATCTTGACATTCTTTATGGCAGAATAATACTCCATTTTTTAAAAAACCCACAACTTCTTTATCCAGTCTCCAGTTGATGGGCATTTGGGTTGTTTCCAAGATTGAGCTATCACAAACTGAGCTGCTATGAACAAGGGTGTACATCTGTGTTTCCAATGTGATTTTAAAAATTCCTTTGGGTTTATTCCTAGCAGAGGGATAGCAGGGTCAAGTGGGACCCCTAGTACTATTTCTGAGAAATCTTCACACAGATCTCCACAATGGTTGCACAAGTCTGCAATCCCACCAATAGTGGAGAAGGGTTCCTTTCCCCCTACAGCCATGCCAGCATTTATTGTTGGTTGATTTTGTAAGCGGCCATTCTTTATGGAGCGAGATGAAATCTCAGTGTTGTTTTCATTTCCATTTCTCGAATGACCAGTGATGTTGAACATTTCTTCATATGCCTCTTAGCTGCTTTGAGTTCTGCCTCTGAGAAGCGTCTGTTCATTTCAGATGCCCATTTTTTGAATTGGGTCTTTAAATTTGGGGAGGCTAATCTGTTTAAGTTCTTTATATATTGTAGATAATAGCCCTTTATCTGATAAACAGTAAAGATTTTTTTCCCATGTTGTTGGTTGTCTTTTAGCGGTGGCAGGGACTTCTTTTGCTGTGCAGAAGCTTTTCAGTAGGATGAGATACCACTTGTTGATTCTTTCTGCTAGTTCTTATGCTATAGAGGTTTTATTTATGAAGTCTCTGCCTAAGCCAATGTCTCTAAGAGTTTTACCTAACCTGTTTTCCAGTAGGCTTATTGTTTCTGTTTTAATGTTTAAGTCTTGAATCCATTGTGAATTTAGTTTTGTACACAGTGAAAGAGATAGGTCTAGCTTTAGTATTTGGCGGTTAAAGCCCAGTTTTTCTAGCAGAGAGGAGACGGTGATAAAACTTTGAAAATATGAAAAGCTGCAGTGACACACCCTGGGCACTTGTATCAAGGCTACTTAAACTGAGCCTCTTCCTTTCAAACAGTGGTGTGTTTACTCTCATTTTACAAGTGAGGCATTTGAGGAAAGAAGAGTTCCTCTAAGCTTTATTGAATACCTACTATATCCCAACACTGCTCAGATACACATGTGCTCATTTAATCTTCACATCACCACCACATATATATTCATGATTTTAAATCTTTCTGGTTATTATCCCATCACCTACTATGTATTTCACTGAATTTGTTTATTGTGTGTCTTCTCTATTCACCTTAAATAATTTAGATTTTGAACTTTCTTTCACTTTTACTTTTTCATTCATTTTTTATTTTACAGTATTGGGAACCTAGGGTCTTCACTGAGCTAGACCTCCAGCCTTTTTGTTATTATTATTATAGTTGTTGTTGCTGTTGTTATTATGAGACAGGATCCCACTAAGTTACTAAGTTGCCCATACTGGACTCTATCTTGTGATCCATCTGCCTCAGTTTCCTCGAGTGCTGGAAGTTACCAGTTTCATTTATTCTTATCTACTTTATAGTATGTGACACAGTATATGTTATACAAATATTGTATAAGTAATGGAATAGACAGCAGGACAGATACAATAACTTTATTGAGGCCACACAGCTCAGAATTGAGCACTCTACCATCTGTATTCAGTAGATATATACCAGCTCTGGGCTCAGGATTACTGTGAAGACTGAAGATTCCCATCAGGATGGAGGCAGTAATGTCTGGTATCAATGGATCTCAGAAGGAATAAGAGCATCCTTTCACTCTGTGTATTATTAGCTGACACATGCATATATATAAACAGGTGAATCCAATGGTAGCAGATATATCCTACATTTGGAAAACCTTAAAATAAACTCTCATGATGAAATTACCCCACCAAGAGATCCAGATGCCTGTTTCCCTTTCAGCTTTTGGCCTTTGTCTTATTCAGATGTCTGCCACTTAGCCCACAAACACTGACTGTGAGTCCTTCTGAGAGTCACCCTGGATTACACGGGTGAATGGACCCTTGCTGTTAGGCAGCTCACAGTGTACTAGGAGGAGGGAGGCAATGTAAAACTGAATTGAATAGTAAGTACTGCAGATGACACAGGAGAGCAGATGTGAAGGCTGTATTAATGGTGACATCAGGGAGGAAGGGGCGTGTGACCTAGGCTAACCAGAGAGTCACTGTTTGGAAGAAAGGAGAAGCCCAAGCTACACCTAAGCTGAAGCGGAGGAGAAATGCATTCTGAAGTTATAACCAAAACTGAGAAGTGGTAGGACTTACCTTGTTGATTCTCATCCAGTAGTGACTTTGCCCCACCTGTGACTTTTCACAGTGCTTGAAGCCTCCTGTAACAACTGTGGAGTGGTGCTACTAACCTAGTGGGTGGCGTGCAGGGATGCTACTGAACATCCTAAAAACACAACCCAGCCTTTCACAACAAAGAACTATGCAGTTCTAGGAAAACTTGACTTTTTGATCATGCACTTTGAAAATCAGCAGATCTAGGTTAACCATCAGGTGGGCAAGCAAGGTTGGCTGTATCGATCTTCCTTACCAAGTTCCAGTATGATGAATAGGAAATTCCAGTGGAACCAAGCTTACAAGGGTCACCCCTTCATTCAGCAGGTTTTCTTTAAAAATCTCCTGAGTGTGAAGCTAGACATGGAAATCAGGCAATCAGTAATAATAAAAGGTAGAAGTGCTACTGCAGACATATGCTGGGGCCCAAACAAATTTCAAGGAGAAAAATTTACCCTAAATAAGAGAGCTCAAAGACTACTGGGCACGTAAAGTATAGTGAAGGAGTAATACATGAATAAGAGCAGATTAAATGAGAAAGCAAAATATCCCCAATATGAAATGTTTGTATTGCACCTGATATTACAGTAAGGGTTTCTCACCTTCTTAGGTACTTGGCTCCCAGACCAAATGTTCCACAGCCTTCCTTCCATTTACATACAGCCATAAAACTAAGTTCTTACCAGTAAAATGTGAGAAAGAGTGATGTGCTGATTTCTAAACATGGGCATTTTACTTATTAATTTCTCACTGACATTATTATTGTTGAGATATAGCCTGGATCCAACTTCAGCCATGCTGGGGCAAAAATATGCAGAATTTTCCTGTACAGAGTTAAACTGTAAATATTTTCAGGATTGTGTGATGTAGCAGGTTTCTGCTGTTGTAGCAGAGAAGTACATAAAATATGTAGCAGTGGGCATGCTGCATTCCAATAAAATTATATTTATATAAACAAGCAGAAGGCTGGATTTGGTTTTCAGGTCAAAGTCTGTCAATCCCTGTGTGAGATATGAATGAACAATAAGATGGAAGAAATCTGAGTTCATGACAGGAAGCATGTAACTGAATTCTCTATGAGCCTGGACCCCTTCCCTGAGAACTTTTATAAGAAAGAAATACATGTATATGTATTTTAAAGCCTCACAGTTTCCTCTTGCTCCAAATAACATATGAGCTTCATAGGAGTTTTAGATTTATTTAGACCGCCCTGGAAAATCATTAACTACGTACACATCATAAGGTCCTCTAGGAAAGTGACCTCAGGGCACCAGCCCTTTGTGAGCATGTGAGCAAAGACACTTGCAGGTTTAAGGGAACTGATGCTTTAGCATAAAAAGCCTAAGGGGCAAACAGCATTCATGCACCATCATCAGAGAGATGCAAACTGGAAGCATGATTTAGGAACTCAAGATTTACAGAAAACTTAACATGTTATCCAATTCTGGCTACCTGATGGGCATTGGTGTCCTCCTTTAAACCCTGTTTTAAATAAAGGTCTGCTGTCTTCAGGCATGACAGAATGGTGTAACAGTGAACAAAATCAGGCTATGCTAGCTGGATGATGGCCTTAATGACTACCTATGATGAGATTAGAATTTCTTATAGGCCTCAGGAATGAAATATTTTCTATTCATTATTTCTGGCCTGTTCTCTAGCTGCTTTTGCTGGGGAAGTAGGAGGGCAAAGCACCCCAGATAGACTTTTCCTAAAAGAATTCAAAGCAAAATAATCTTAATACTTTCTGCATTAATAGTACATTTGCATTGGCAACTTTATTTTAACTAAACCAACCTCCACCAGAAATTAATCATTGCCAATTCTAAATAATCCCTAAACCATGACAAAAGAAAACTAAACTAGCCTACAGCTGAGGGAGTTGCAGATGGTATAGTTCTGCCAAGATGTCTGAGTTGGTAGGGACTTAAACATACCCAGTGTAGTCTGATTCTCCCACTCTACTGGTAAGAAATGAATACCCAGAGTCACCATTCAAAGTCACTAAGGTAAAAATAATATATAAGAGTGGTAGATAAAGAAACACTATGACATTGTGTTAATTTGAAAAAAAGATACATCTCTGCTGATCCATGTTCTCCTCTTAAAAATTTTTCATTACTATATTAAGCATTAAAAAACAGCAGCAAGTCCTTATAAATGTACGTCTATACTGACAGTGGCTCAGAATGTATCTTCCCTCATTACTCCATCATAATATAAAGTGTAAACAATATCAAGATGCATCCATCAACCCTTTCACCCCTCCTCATTTTCTGTCCTTTCTTTACCTCTCCTCCCTAGTTTCCCTTCTTCTTTGAACATTTTCTTCCTATTTCATAGCACCTATTATGCATTATGATTCTCACTCACACTTCTAGTTTCTCAGATCAGTGAAATTATTTGACATTTGACAAGTGGGTATCCTATTTATTTCACTTAAGAAAGCAGCCTCAATGTGCATCTGTTTAGCTACAAATATGTCTCAGGTTTATCATTCTTTATGCCTGAGTAACACTCCATTTTATTTATTAAAAAGTTCACACCTTCTTTATCCAGTCACTGGGCATTTGGGCTATTTCCATGACCTACCTTTTCCAAACTGAGCTGCTATAAACATGGATTCTAATATATCACTGTGGTATGATACTTTTCATTCTTTTGGGATGATACCCAGCAGAGAGAGGAATAGGTGGGCCAAAAGTGATCTCTAAACTTAGTGTTTGGAGGAATTGCCACACTGATTTCTAGTGTTTGCACTAGCTTACAATCCTGCAAACAGTAAAGAAGGATCCCTTTTTCCCCACACCGCAGCCAACATTTATTAGTTGATTTCTTCAGAGCCTCCATTCTTCCTGGAGTGAGGTGGAATCTCAGCAGTGTTTTCATTTGCATGTCTTGAATGAACAGTGATGTTGAACATTTTTTTGTGTTTATTTGCTTATTCAACTTCTTCATCTGAAAACTGTTCAACTGAGATGCCCATTTGTGGACTAGATCTTTAAATTTGTGGAGGGAGTCTAATTTAAGTTCTTTGTACACTCTAGATAGTAGGTTTTCATTTTAGGAAAAACTGGTAAAAATTTTTTCCAACATTGTGGGTTTTCTCTTCACTCTGTTGTGTGATTCTCTTGCTGTGCAGAAGCTTTTTAAAGGAAGTAAATCCCAGTTGTTGATTCTCTGTGCTAACTCATATGCAACTGAAATTTTCTTCATGAAGTCTTTTCTTATACCAATGTCCTCAAGAGTTCTACCTAGACTTTCTTCCAGCAGGTTTAGTACTTCTGTTTTAATATTTAGATCTTTAACCCATTTTGTTTTAGTTTAGTGCTTGGTGAGAGATATGGATCTAATTTTAATCTTTGGCAGGTTGGAACCCAACTTCTACAGCACCATTTATTAAAAAAGCTATCTTTCCTCTGGTAAGGATATTTGGCTCCTTCGTCAAAGATAATGTGGTTTAGTATATCTGTAGTTGTTTCTGTGTCTTCTAATCTGTTCCACTGAGCATCACGTTTGTTTCTTTGCCAGTACTATGCTATTTTTATCACAATGGCTTTGTAGTACAGTTTCAAATTGGGGATTGTGATACCCTCTGATTTTTCTTTGTTGCCTAGAACTGCTTTTGCTAATCTAGGTCTCCGCTGGTTCCAGATGAATTTTCTCTAGTTCTGTGAAATATGCTGTTGGAATTTCAAGTGAGGCTGCATTAAATCTATATAGCAGTTAGAAGTAGGGCCATTTTTGGTATATTGGTGCTTCCTACCCAGGAACAAATGGATGCCTTTCCATTTTCTGATACCCTCTTCAACCCCCCACCCCCCTTTGTAGTTTTCAGAATGGAAATCTTTCACCTTCTCTGTTAGACTAATTCCTAGGTATTTCATTTTTTGGATGCTACTCTAAAAGGAACTGTTTCCTCAATTTCTTTCTCAGTGAATCTGCTGTTTCTGTAAAAGAAGGCTACTGGTTTTTTAGTGTTGACCTTGTATCCAGCTACTCTACTGAATCTGGTTATTAAGTCTAGAAGTCTTTTGATGGCGTTTTTAGGGTCTTCTATATTATATTTCACTA
Source organism: Thryonomys swinderianus (assembly GCA_004025085.1). Taxonomy (NCBI): domain Eukaryota; kingdom Metazoa; phylum Chordata; class Mammalia; order Rodentia; family Thryonomyidae; genus Thryonomys; species Thryonomys swinderianus. Next base: position 36,043 of record PVIC010000386.1, read on the forward strand.
TGAGTACTTACAAATACATGTATATACAAACACATCATCTTCTATTAAATCAATACCCACTGTTGAACAAATAAAATTCCTCCTCCCCCCACAGGCACGTTAGTTTTTAGTAAATATGGATAGCTATGTACCCATATTTTATGTATCTATTTGGTTATTTCTATTTACAATGGTTTAATGAACTCTATAACCTAATCTTAATTAAATAAATAAATATATAAATAAATAAATGCTAGGTATCATGTTCAGCACATTATGCTTTCTTATTTCAGTTTTCATCACAGTTCAACAAGGTAAGTAAAGCCATCATTCCTATTTTGCACATTAAGAAACAGAAGCATAGAACAGCAAGTTCTTTGTAAGTGCTATGGTATCGGGATTTACACCCAACTGACTCCAGAACCACAGTCTCATCAGCCACTGTGCCACCAGCTGTGTCATCTACATATGTCACCTGTGCTGTTTAATATGGTTCCTACTAACCACACTAGGCTATTTAAATTGCAACTCATTAAAATTAAGTAAAATTTGACATTCTGTTTTACAGCTGCATTACCAAAATTGCAAGCATTCTGTCATCATGTAGGGCAAATGGCTACCACACTCAAGCATGCAGATGGAGAAATCATCACTACAGAAAGTTTCTCTGGACAGCCAAGGCCCAAAAATATAGCTTGAGGGGGTACGTACCCAGTTTTGTACTCTTTCACTACTCCATATTCCTTCTAAAACACAAATTCCTGGTGTTGTCTACTCTTATAGAGACTCTAAATGTGTACCCTGTAGCAAGTGGAAATGACACACAGCAAACTGGGACTGCCTGACCCAGTGGCTATCTTGTAATGCCAGCCTTTTGCTCCATTCTGGCCAGTTTTCTTAAATGAGAAAACAAAAATTATGGAACACAAAAATCCTCGGCATAAAAAGAACAGGCTTGTCACAACACCTTCAAAGAGCTGGCCTTAACAGAAATACCACATTTTTATCATAATTTTGAAATTATTTCTCCTATTAAATGTGACCCCCTCCATCAAAGCCACATTTGCTCATTTAGTCAACTGTTCTCGTAGCCTTGGGCAGTGCATGCTTTTCCACTTCTTCTCATGTAACCTTCTTGGCTACTGTGAATGCTACAAAAGCCACTTCAAAGCATGTGGGAGGCGGGAACAGGATCTACAAGGTCCAGGAAAAAAGATTCCAGGATGGGATAAGATATGAAATTTGGAGAAGAAGATGAAAGCATTTACGAACATCTTTGCATATGCGTCAGCACAAGCAAACTTCAGATAACACCGAATGGAAAACAAAAATGAAAGTGTAGCTCTGACTTCCAAATCAAATGTCTTTCCAGAAACCTAATTACCAAGTGTTTTAAGATTCAGGAAAATGTTCTTTGTTCTTAGACAAGCATATTCAAACCTTCAGGGTCATTTCATGTACATTTTCTCCTTTTGATTCTCATGTCAATCCTGTAATGTAGAGCAAGTTAGTAGTTATACGTTAATTCTGAAGGCATGAAAACTAAAACAATTTGATATTGAAATTGCCAGATAATCCACATATGATCTAATACCAAGCCAAGATTTTACTTCTCACTGAAGAGCTGTTGCTATACTACACTACACTTCACTTTATTTTTGTCTTTTGGAGCATAAATCACATTTTATACTCTTCACTTTCGATTAGACCTGCACTAGTAGGACTTATAAAAAATTCTTTGAAATTTACAGGTAGGGCATAAAATAACCAGTAAAACAGAAAAGTTAAGTGATATTGGGTAATCATTCTATAAAAGGAATTATATGACCAATATCATATTGTGACAGTTAACTGATCATGACAACTTGAGTAAGAAACACCCAACTAAATTGGATCGGCATGGTTCTGCATGGCTGAGGGGATTTACTGAAAATAGAGGACTCACCCTAAGTGCAAGTGGCACCAACCAATGGGCTTTAGCCTAAGTGGAATAAAAGAGAAATAGGAAGGAAGACTCTTTTGTTTCTTCAGAGAGCTCCAGTCTTCACCTTAGACATCATCTCTTGGCTTCCAGCACAAACTCTTCAGCCTCCAGCACAGACCTGTGGGCCTTCTGGTGAAGAACCTTCAGCCATCCTTGCAGATTCTTCAGCCTGACACAAACTCACATGAGACACTATCCTGAGCTCCAGGCCTTTGAGTGATCTTTTGGATCTCCAGGGCACAGACAGACCTTTTGCACTCTTGGAAATTCTTCCCTATTTGTATATCATGCATTAAATCTATTTCTCTAGTAAGCACTAGCGGATATTCTCATAGAAAAGTATATATAGGGTAGGCATGGGCCACTTACTTAAAAACTTGCATACTGCATGGGTCTGACCATTCATCACTATGTCTCACATAGCAGCACTTGCCCTGGCTTTTTCCCCATCATACTCAAAAAGCCCCATACAATGACCACAAAGATGTGAAGCAGCCATGCTGTTTGCTAAGAAGACTGACCCCCCCACTGCTCAGCACCTCAACTTGTTAAATCTTCCCATTCTTTTATCCCATCTTGTGCCTGTGATGCCCCAGCCAGAAGATTCTCTTGACTCCTAAACATTCTTGATCCTTAATTATAGGAGCTGTCCAGCCACTTAACTAGATGGTTCACCTGCTTTGTCTCCTATGTAATCTGTCTCCACCACTAGACTATGGATTCATAGAGAGCAGACTCTTTAAATGCTGGCACCAGATCAAAAATAGAGCAATCATTAGCAAAGTTTGTTAGAAAATTATTTGTTGAACTAATAGATACATAAACAAACAAGAACATAACAAATGGTTCCAAGCTCAACTAGAGTTTAAATATTCCAAAGATGCCTATTTACCAATCATTCTGCTCAGATATCTTCTCTCTTAGTGGGATGTGGTTGGCAGAATCTTGGCTACCATGACTGCAATTCTGATTCCTGGTCTTAAATCCACAAATATGTTATATTATCTGCCAAAAGGACTTTGGAGATTTAAGTAAGGTCACTGATGAGTTGAACTTAAAATAGGCATATTATCCTGGATTATGCTAGTGGACCCAGTATAGTCACTTGAACTCTTAAAAGTAGAAGAGGAAGTCAAAGAGCTGTGGCAGGAAAGGATGTGAGAGAGATTTGAAACACAGCCATGTTAAAGAGACAGGGGGACAAATGAAAAGTCCAAGAAAGAAACGAACTCTGCCAACCACCAATGAGCTTAAAGAAGGAGCCCAAGCCAATATGAGAATGACAGTACCAGATATAACTTAATTTCAGCCTGGTAAAGGATTCCGATCAGAGAATCCAGCTAGAATTCTAATTTAAAGGCCCTGAGACAGTAAATGTGTGATGTGTTAAGCTGCTGCATTTGTGGTAATTCATTCTGGCAGCAGCAGAACACTAATATAGGGGGCCTCCCAGATGTAGCAGACCTTATTACAGGGTTTGACTGAAAACCTTGCATAGGGGAGGCGATCCCCTCCAGAATTGCTAAGCGAGAAAAGAAGTGAGCAGAGAAGGGGAAGGAAACTTATATGAAATGCATTGAGGAACATGTTTCCACTATGAGGAACAGGGTTCAAGTCAACTAGGGGATTCTAAAGAACACATGCAGCCAGCAGGGCTGGGGGTTTAGCTCAAGTGGTACCGCGCCACCCTCGGACGCACAAGGACCTGAGTTCAATCCCTGGTACCGCAAAAAAAAAAAAAAAAAAAAAAAGAACACACGCAGCCTGCTTCTGTTACCTTCTCTGAGAGCAGAGAGCTGTGACTGATCTACCAGTTCTCCCTTGGCCAGGGTCAGTTACTCTCCGTCCTTCCAGTCTTCTACATTTCTGTCTCCCCTGCAGTCTCTCCTCTAGGAGAGGAAAGCATCCTGAGACTATAATTCTCCAGAGAGCAATCAGAGACTAGAATTACCCTTTGGGATTATTATGCTTTTAGAAGGTGGTTTATAGAGAAGACGCAGTGTTTGAGCTCTCTTTAGTATATTTCTGGTGGGAGAACTTTTTACATAGTAAATTGGAGAAGTTTTCAAGTCTCTTTACTATATCTTCCACCTACCAGGGCTCCACCGTACTCACTTTACATCTGTCTCATCCTAGTGCTTCTGGGAATTGACATTTTCATGTGCCACATCTTTGTGAATACAGGTATGAGCCAAATCAAAACTGATCTGCATGGCCTCTCTGCATGTCATTATGCACATCTTTAACCACTACGAACCTCTCAAGCGAAAGCCACATTATAGATACAAAGCATTACTGTTAGTCACTAGTACTCTTGATGACAAGAAATCCAAAGAATGAGTGTAAAACATGGTGCACAGAGATACTTTGGAATGCAGGTGACTCCATGGCGGAGCTAGGTCCTTAGCTGAGGCACAGTTATATCTATGTTAGTTATAATCTCATTCCCCATACAACTCCTATTATTTCAAGATAATTTAACTCCTACATTAGCTCATAGGAAAAGCTATGACCACAAAAAAAAGAAAGAGTTTTTCACAGCAAGGGTAAATTGAATTTTTTTACAAGCAAAGTGGCCCTGAAGGAGATGAATTTAGGTTGTCAGGTGCAGGCAGAAGTTTCAGGTGGAACTTCCTCAAACAAAGCACACAGGGGACTTTCTAACATTTCTGCTGACTGGCACAGGCAACAATGCAGACAAAGTCACACAAGAGATGCTGTGCTTCCTTCTCATCTGTGACAAGAGTCATCAGAATACTTCCGCCAGGATACCTCATGTACTGCTGAGCAGTGAAGGCTTCAAGTCTCATCTCTCAAATGGGGTTTCTATTCATGCTCAATAATGTGTGTTTACGGGCCGGAGATTTAGCTCAGTGGTTCCAGCGCCTGCCTCGCAAGCCCAAGGTCCTGAGTTCGATCCCAGTAACCACATAGAATGCTGGGCGTGGTGACTCACACCCACCAGCAATCAATAGCACATACCACAGTGCTGGGCATGGTGGCTCACGCCTGTAATCCCAGCACTCGGGAGGCAGAGACACCAGGATTGCTGAGTTCCAGGCGGCTTGCCTGGGCTACATAGTGAGCTCAGGGCAAGCCTGAACTATAAAGCGAGACCCTGTCTCAAAAAAAAAAAAAGTGTTTACTATTTCTTTTGCCCTAGGCATTCATTGATCTGAGCAATATTCACGACCACCAGTGCTACTAATATTCCCATGTATGTGCTTCTCTGGTTCCTGCTGCAAACATTCCTGAGCTTCTCATTTTTCACATCAACCTGAAGAGTGTTGCGGTCCAAATGGCTCAGCCTTTCCAGCAGCAAGGTGAGCGGCCCTCGGTCTCTCTGCTTAGACTGTGTCGTGTACACCTGACTGGACACTCCTGAGCAGAGACCCCAGGGTGGGCAATGCTCAGCCTTCCCAGGCCGTCCTCACCTCACTTGCTCCAGACAGCACTTCAGTTCATAAATGAGTGAGATGTTGTTATATAAATGTCTTCAGGGGGTGGGTGGGGATGGCCTACTAGTAGGGTATGTGACACTGAGGCCCTGAGTTTGACCCCCCCAGCACTATAAAAACAAACAACAAAGAAACAAGGCTGGGGATATAACTCAGTGGTACTGCACCTACTTGGCAAGTACAAGGTCCTGAGGTTGATTCCTAGTACCAGGAAACAAACAAGCAAAACAAAACAAATTCAAATCTTGTGTCACTTCTCATACACTTAGAAAAAATCCCAAGAATTCTAGAATGTATGATAGATTTTATAAAATAGAAAACATTCAAAGGGAATGTGGTGGGGGAACGTAATGAGGTGAAAGAATAAATATGATTCAGAAAGAAAAAGAAATAGCATATATGTAAGGGGTGGGGGGTTGTAGGTGAGTAGGGATATGGGTAAAAATGAGAATTAACTTCTGTCATATACTGGTACAAATTCCCCAATGTTGATTGTGATTGTGAACTGTATAAAAAATGTACCAATAAAGAATTCAATTTAAAAAAAATCCCAAGTCTTTCCAAACCTCATTTGACACACGACTGTAGAGTTGTTATGTCTTAGAATAAAAAAAAAAACTTTTAAGTTTACCTACTTTATTGAGTTTAACTACTTTATTCACAAGTGGTGTAAATGTGTCTCTCCAAAAGAATGTACAGGAAACTTAAACTCTGGTGCAACATTTCTGGGAGGTGAGTTCTCCTGGAACATATTTCACTCATGCAGGCTCCACCTCAGGTGTGCGTTAGTGCCCTTACCCAGGGAGATGCTCAGATGAAGGGTGAGTCAGGTCCACACGGTGCCCTCATATTCTCTCCTGTGCCTTGTGACAGACAAAATGATACACGAAGGCCCTAACCCACTGTCAGTCCCTCAATTTTCACTTCTCAGCCTCTAGAACTGTAAGGAACCATCTCTGTTCTTTATAAATGACTTAGTCTGTAGAATTTTGCTATAGTGGCACAGACTTAGACAAGTACGTAGCTTATAAAGTAAAGCATCAAAGTTCTCTGGATCTCAGTTTCCCCATCTGTCAAATGTACTATTTCTGAGTATCTGCTCAAGGAACTGCTATGAGGGTCAAATGGAATAATGGGCATAAAGGGCTTGGAACTATGTCTGAAGCATAATAACCCCTCAATAAATGTTGGTCACCTCATCATCACTGGATCTTACTACTTTCCAGCTCTTTGCTGATGGCAAACTTCCAACTGGGCAGGACATGGCCAAAGGCACTGCCTTCTGGTGCTCTAACCGATAAAACCTTAGACTTGGCCTCTCTTACTGACCTTCAAGCCAGCCATCTGATTGCTTGTCACCACCTCTTTCACAGGGCACCACACTTCTGGGGGATCATAAGTAAGATTTAAGGTCTGCATGATGGGACTGTCAAGTGGAATTCCTCTTTTCTTTGGCAAAACTGCCAAGACTTTCCAGAGCAGCCCTGGAAGGAGACCATACCCTAAATGTTTCAATTCATTCAAAAAATATTCACGGAACACATATTCTGTGTGTTAAGCTTCATGCTCAGAGCTGAGGATACATAGCTGAGCTGGCCTGGCTCCTGCCATGGGGAAAAGCATGGAGAAGTACCTTTCATGTTACCAGAACAGAGAAGAACTTAGAAAGAATAAATGAACCCTAAAAATCAGAATTAAAAAACAGGACTATCCACTTTTATGCTTAGAATGAACGGTGGCCACATAAGCCTCACTTTGGGTCAAATGTTGACTGTCAATATTAGAATATTTCTGTAACACACAAAGCACACCCGTACAAAAACACTTCTTTCAAAGGAAACCAGGAGCACAGAAGCTGAACTCTGGCTCAGATAGATCTGTGTGCACACTCCGCCTGGCTATGTGCTGGCTAGGCTCCTTAGGAAGTGGCTGAACCACTCTCTTTCACGTTTTCTTATATGTGTGAGGCAGCCAGAATTATGGTCCACCTCAGAGACTTGCCCTGCATGCTCAATGAGCCAGGTGACACACACATTACATAACCAGGTAGTCAAAAAATGTTAGGAGATTCTTCTTGTGAAAGTGTCTCAAAACTCACTATGTGGGTTTCTGGCAACAGTTCAGCCAAAAAGCTTCTAACAGATTCACAGAAGGAATAGGTTTAATATTTTCTATGGGAAAGCATCTCAAAGTTAACATACACAATTGGCTTCCACAAGGCTTCAAGGATTTCACTGTCCATTCAGGCATACAGGACAAGATCAGCTTTTTCAGGGACCAGAGTACACTTCACGGTTGGCACAAGCACTAGCTAATGTGGGTCACCCCATAGAAACTCTTTTTTTTATTTTTCATTAATGTTTAATGGTCTTTCCTCTGCTGGGCATTCAGGACTTTGGTTTGATGTAAATGTATTCAAATAAACATCTTTTGGTGCCAGAACTGCCATGGGCACATACTTTTCTTTCAATGGCCTGGGAAGTGGTTTGTTAAACTATTGTTCTCGATTAGAAACTCATGTGTTTGTTCAGTCCAATGTGGGTCGCTGCTTTGAGTGAAAGATCCCCTTGACATGGCAAAACCTCTATTTGTGACAAGCCCGTGCCAAGTAAGTCTTAACTAGATGCAGGCCCAGGTTTGATTAGCAGCCACTGAATTCCATGTAAAATCAGATAATGATGATTTTTCTCCTTTCTGCTGAGCAAATATCCTCCGCTTTTAATCAAGTCTATATATGAAAGAGCTTTATATAAATAACTCCATGCTGCACAATGGTTTTAAAACTATGGTTCATCTCAACTTTCCTGACCTCTGACTATTTAATCTGAGAAAGACCTGTGCAATACCAACTAAAAGTAAAGGACTACAATATTTGTTTTGGCAGATTCCATATAGATATAATAGAGTGACATGTGGTGAGTGGAAATTCTCTACCACACATGGAGAGAAGAGAAAGAAAAAGCTCTGGAGCCCAGTTTTGTTTCCCCACTTGTGGGATAGCATTTATTGGATCACGATGATATTAGGACTGCAGAGACATGTGCTGCTTTGGAATGCTACACCAGACTCCACAGCTGTGTACAGAAACCTCCTTCTCTGCCCTATGGATGTTCAAAGAGTCCAAGTGCAAACCTGAGAAACATGAACCATTTCAGAGGGCTAGAGTCTCAGCCAGAGCTTCCTTTCCTTTCTTGTGGGCACAATTTGGGTGTCTGAAGTTAATTATTTGCAGGTGCATTTTGACTCCATGCAGTGGAATACCAATTAGCTTCTTGCAGGTGTAATTCACAATTTCCACTTCATTTCTAGGGGGCAAGTGGATAATCATGCTCACAAGGTGGTAATGATCCCACATCCTATCTAACAGAATGCCTACTGCAGATTGCTGTCTGGCTATCAAGCTTCACAAAAGAGGAAACTGGGCATCCAGGAGTGTGTCCGGCATGCATGTGGAATCCAGAAGTGAAGCTTGACAGAGAGAGGGTGGGATTAGGAATTCTCTCTGGTTCTTGGAACTTCAGATCTGTTTCAACTCATACTTTGAACAAATCACACCTCACAGAATTACTATACCCATTTTAAAGAAGGTTAATTGAGGCAAAGGAAAGTGAAGAACACAGCTAAGATCATGTGGATTGTATATCATGAGCCAGATTACAAAGTCAGATGGGGTTGTTTCAACCCCTACCTACTCTGCTACTCAAGATGAGAAAAAATGGAGCCAGCCACTTAAAGATATGTACAGCAGGAAAGATCTACACAGCAAGGTTCATGTGGGTGTTCATTTGCTGCCTATCCATTTAATACTGCAAGGAACAATGAGTGCTGTCATGTAGACACTCTGCTAGGCTACAACATAAGGGACAGGGACTCAGCATCCTTGGCATAAGTGCCAGGCAAATGCTTTTCATGTAGAAATTTCCTAGGCTGCTTCATGTGAGACAGGAGAGAGGAAAGAGCAAGTGAAAAGGGAAGGAAAGAGATAGATGGAGAAAAGGCAAGAAGTACAAAAGGAGTGAGGGAGTGATGAAGAGCTAATGCTAGAAAGCAAATGAAGAAAAGGGAAAAGGAATCATTGGGGATTAGTTTGTCTTCTGACAATGAATTCTTGTGGCAGAAAAGGGAAGTCACAGCAATGAACCAGCAGGACTGGACTAAGTAGCTCTGGAGAAAACCCCATGGCATCTCCTGCTGCTTCTCTTGCTTTAACAGCCCGGTAGGGTCCCATGAGATGCTCCCCAGGGAGAAAAATCTAAATGCACTCTGCTTGCTGGCCACTGTAGTGTGAAGGAGCTAATTCTGAGTGACTGAGATCCAGGTGGCCCATCCAACGCATAGCAGTGGGCTTAGTAAGAGTTCTGAGATGAGGGGGGCCAAGGGCTTTAGCGGCAAATTCCACTGTCCCACATCCTTACTGACTTACTGCCTATATTTTATCATCTTTGAGTGTTATTTTTAACAGCATAATTACACAGTTACCCACAACTGGGAGGAGGGTCTCAGATTGACACACATGTTTAACATTAATGCTCACTGAGGGATATACAAAACTTGAGAAAGCACCAGGATCAAAGATACCTAACCAACATCCCCTGATGAGGTTGATGGTCATTATTAGTGCAGTTAACCCTTGTTTGCATTTTAAAATTTTTGTGTGGATGATCACTCAGGCCTCATGTTGAACTTAAGAACATCTATGTATCTAGGAACCTAGTAAGGGCTAGAAAATTGAGAACTTTTATGCATCCTACCCTGTGTGAAGCACTTCATGGACAGTATTTGATGGCAGAAAACATCTCATCATAATTAGTAGATACCACAGACTGGGGCTTGGAGAAGTCTTATATCTTGTTCTAGGGGCCACAGCCGGCAAGTGGCAAGGCAGGGAGAAAATGTGTGCATTCTGATGTGTTCACACCATGCCACCAGTGTGCACATGGAGTTGGTTTGAAAATGATCTTTCCTTTGATGTCTCCTAGGACCTCACTTAAAACTTCAAACATATTTTCTTTTTCTGAGAGTGTTAAGGATATTTCAACTGTAAAAGTCCCCTTTGCTTTACAGATTTCATTAAATAGCTGGACATTTATTCTGCTCATTTATGAAAGCCTTGCAAGAGTACATTTTAAAGTGCCCTGAGATTTGAACTTGGCATAGTGCAGTCATCCAAGAGATTTTGAACTTGGCATGGTGTTAGTCATCTAAGAAGTTTTGACCTTGGCATGTTGATAGTCATCCAAAATAATTTCCTTTTAAGATCTTCAAATATTCCACAAAGAATTTAACATCAATCAACACCTGAGGCCTGTTCCTGAAATTTATGCTGTTACAACACGATCTTCAATTCAGTCTTTTACAGCTCAGTCCTGTTATACCTGTTAGTTAAATCACCGTGTCTTACTCCAGACAGCAACAGAAGTAGGGTCTCAGGGTCCCTCTTAGCAAGCATATCTAGTTGTTTGCTTCACCTTCATCACTTGCTCTTATTACCAGCTAAGCTTTCTTGACTTGATTTTTAATGGTCACCATGCTGCCCAGAATTGCCATGGTAAACCTCTCCCTCCCTTCATTTACCAATCAGACATGGCCTTACTGGTATCATCTGGCTACACTGATGAGGTCAGGATCAGGTGCCTCTTCAGTGCCTTTGTGCAGTGCCTCTCATTCCCATTTAAATGATGTGAAGGAGGCATTTAGTTTCTTTGTGCAGAGTTAGCAGACCCAAACCACTTTAGTGAGGCATTTTATGTCCATTGTAGTTGAGCTGGTCTCAGGAGAAAGCTGGTGATGGGCAATCACCTATCTGAGTGATCAAGTGACCTCAGAGAGTCCACTTCTCCCAGGATCTTAAATTTCCATCCTTCAAGCTGGACCATATGCAATGTTTGCTGGAAATTCCAAAGGCTATTTATTGTCTATCTTCATAGTTGATCCTCTTGCATCCTTCTTACCATGCCTTGCCAGTAAACATGTTGAGCCTGGGCCCCTCTTCTCCCGACCTTGGGGTGGGCACTTTATGCAGGCTGGCTCATTTTTAGTGCATCTTCCTCTATCTACTTAGCTCCACAAGAAGTGATTGGCTGGGACTGTAACCAACCCCAGTGGGGCACAGTTAGAGGTGAAAGGAATTTGGATCTGTTATGTAACTGCACAGAGACAACTTGGCCTTGATAGAAGAAAGAGTGTGGAAGGAAGAGTGCTGACAAATGTCAGGTAGGCAGGTAAGAGTTCTACCATTGAACCACCCATGCTACACAACAGGTAGGACGGGGCTCTGAGGACCCTATCTGAGCACTGTGCCTCTCTGTACTTGTTCTTCATTATGAGGACTAATTCCCACAAGCTACATACTGTACATTGAGTTATTATCAACTGCAATGTACTGACTAGTAGAATAATTCATAATCTATGTTGATATTTATTTTATTTAAGGTTTAAAAAAGACCCAAGTGAATATGACAAATATCAAACAAATGCTAAGAAGATGCATAGGAGGTTTGAAGGAGGTACCAAAAGATAAGTCTGGACTCCTTCAGGTCTTGAAGATCTGCACCACAGCCATGGGCATAGCAGGAACCACAGTTTGAGATTCCAATGGAAAGGGATAAAGAAACAGAACAACCCCTACATAAATGATCTTGGTACAACCTCTTAGTACAACCCCTGTGCAAAGGATCTTAAAATATCTACTAAAATTGAAAATATAATTCCTCATGGTCTATCAAGTACTAATACTATTTATAATGGCCTCAAAATGGTAACAACCCCAAAGCCCATCAAGAGAGGATCATATAAATGAATGATGATGTACAAAGAAATATTATACAATAATAAAAACTAATAGATACACACAAGGATGAATCTCATAAATGTAATGTTACATCAAAGAAACTAGGCCCAAAGCAATGCATATAATATTACCTCATGCTTTTTGCCCAACATTCATAATCGAAAGAGTCAAAAATCTTGATACTCTGTGGGGGGTATGGTGACAGTAAGAAGTAAGACAGAGCTCCTGCAATACTGGTCGTCTATTTCATAATATGCAGGATAGTTTCATGTGTCAGCTATTAAATTCTTCAAGTTGGACTGGAGATGTAGTCCAGGGATACCACGCACCTACCTGACATGCACAAGATCCTGAGTTCAGTCTCTGGTACCACAAACAAAACAAAACAAAATTCCTCAAGTTGTATACAGTTCTATGTACTTTTAAAAACATGTAGGTTAGCATTAAATTCAAAATGAAAAAGCTACTTCAAAGTGTCATAAGTAATGGAATTGCTTTTGAAACAATTCTTCCATTTTGGGTCTTGGACAATGTAGATGGCTATTCCTGTTGACCTTCTGAGTTCTACGTGTCTGTCTGTCTTCTTTCTGCCCTCCCTCACTTCCAACAACCAGGAAAGAGTTCAGGGCACAGGGGCCAGAAGCTGTCCTACACTATGTAGCCTCACCTCGCTTTTGCCTTTGAGGATACTCATCCACTCACCTGCTACCAGAGGAGGTGCTCTGACAGGACAGGAGAAAGGAGCCGCTGGCCCAGAAGCTTCCTCTGGACCAATACATGAGTATCACCAATAAAAAACCAGGGGCAAAAGGTATGCCACACTCTCTACTGAACTACTTACTAAGGTCACTTTATCTTCCTCCTGGTATGTAGCCGGCTTTCTTTCCCAGGGAGCCATGTGACTGATTTCTGTTTAATGGAGCATGAGGGAAATATCACGTACCACTTCCAGGACAGTTCTTAGGTTAACATTCATATCAATTTGTTCAGCATCCATTACAAAGTATCACAGACCAGGAGACACAAACTAAAGAAATATATTTCCTCGCAGTTCTGGAGGTTAGAAGTTTAAGACCCACTGTCAACATGTTTGGTTTTGATAAAGTCTCTCTTTGGCTTGTAGATGGCCACCTTCTTGCCAGGTAGGACTTTCTCTCTGTATACATACACCCCTGCTATTGCAGTGTGTCCAAACTTCCTCTTCTTATAGGAACACCAGTCAGGCTGGCCCACCCAAAGGGCCCCATTCTATCCTACACCTTGCAGGCTGTATCTCCAAATATAGTCATATTCTGAGGTACCAGGAGTTCGGGCCTCAATATATGATTTGTGGAGGGGCATAATTCAGTCATATTCATGATTTTCCAAGTTCTCTCACCTTTTAACACCTAGATGTGACAAACTAGTGGCACTGGGTGCCAGAAGTTGAAGATGGACAACCTTCTACTGCCACAGGTGCCAGAACAGTTATGTCTGAGTAGAGAATCCTATGAACTTGACCTTCCTTGCATTGTTTATGAGAGTAAAAGAATGAACGTCTATATAAACATGAAACAAGTTCTAGTACGTTTCAGCATTTATAAAATTTTGGGTCTGTGTGCTAAAACAGTTAGTTGATATAAAGGGCAATGCATTTTTTGAAATTTTGCCAAAAATTAGCCTGGATGGAATGATTATTTATGTTGAGGATTTTGAGGACTCCCACAGTACTTTATCACTTCTAATGTTATCACATGGTTTACATCAATACTTCTCAAAGTGTTGTAAAAATATGGATTCCTGAGCCTTAACCCACACCTGCTAATCAAAATCTCAGTACATGTTGGGGCCCTGCATTTTTAATAAGCCTATATTTCATTCAGATGTACAATAAAATTTAAGAAGCACTGGGTTTCCCAGTGGGACTCTCTAAATGTTTAAATGAACATCAAGTGGGTATGGCAAGACTTTTCTCCCTAAATATGATCACCTATTGAGAGAAGTCTGTAGATTTTCTCCATGAAAGTACAGAACATGTTCATTCATTTTTTATTTGTTCTCTGTTTTACCAGTCAAGTAATTCTTTCTCTCCTTTAGTTATCACTTATGGAGGTCTTGGGCTTAGCCATCACTTTTTATAATGACTTTAGTAATTTCTGCTTTTTAAATAGGTTTAACCCAGGGATTACCAAGAAGAGAGAGCTTGGAGTCATTTTCAGCTGTGAGCAGGATTGTTTAGTTCTTTATACCTAAGAACTCATGACCTTTTGATTGCCAGGCAAGCGTGGTGACAGTGGGGTACATCTCCAGGCCAAGACTGAGTAGTTCTTATTGTTACAATGTAAGGTCCATGATGATTAAGTAAGCTGCTCTGAAAATACTCCTATCCCATTTTGTACATGTAGGACTTGGGTCAGTGTTTCCTATACTGTGATGATGGTTTCTCAGGATTTTAATAATTATTAACAAATAAAATGGTTTTATGTACATACCTAGGAAGGGAATAGCAGGGTCAAATGGGATCTCTAATGCAAGCTTTTTGAGGAATCTCCACACTGATAGCCATAGTGGTTGTACCAGTCTACATTCCCACCAACAGTGGAGAGTGGATCCTTTCTCCCCACAGTTCACCAGCATTTCTTGCTGGTTAATTCTGAGATAGCAGCCATTCTTTGTGGAGTGAGACTGAATCTCAGTGTTGCTTTCATCTGCATCTCTTGAATGACTAGTGATGTTAAACATCTCTTCATATTTTTCTTAGCTGCTTTTACTACTTTCTCTGAAAAGTGTTCATTTCAGCTGCCCATTTTTGAATTGGGTCTGTTCATTTCAGATGCCCAGTTTTTAATTGGGTCTTTAAATTTGGGGGAACTGATTTTTTTAAAAGCTCTTTGTATATATATTCTAGGTAGTAACCCTTTGTCTGATAAACCTCTGGTAAATTTTTTTTCCAATTTGTTGGTTGTCTTTTCACTCTGCCAGTGGTTTCTTTTGCTGTCCAGAAGCTTTATAATAGGATGAGATACCTTTTGCTGATTTCTTCTGCTGGTTCTTGTGCTAGAGGTTTTGTACTTGAAGTTTTTCCCTAATCCAAAGTCTCCAAGAGTTCTACCTAACCTGTTTTGCAGAAGATTTAGTGTTTCTACTTTAAAATTTAGTTTTCTAATCAACTTTAATTTTAATTTAGTACATGGTGAAAGATATAGATCTAGCTTTAGTCTTTGGGAAGTTAAAGCCCAGTTTTTCCAGCACCATTTAATAAAGAGACAATATTTTCTCTGCTGAGGATATTTGGAAATAAAAGACTCATATTACAGTGACATATGTGCACCCATGTTCATAACAGCTTAGCTTGTGATAGCTAAATCCAAATATCCATCAAGTGGAAACTAGATAAAGAAGATGTGGTTTTTGGGCCGGAGGATTAGCTCAGTGGTTCCGGTGCCTGCCTCACAAGCGTAAGGTCCTGAGTTCAATCCCCGGTAACCACAAATGATGCTGGATGTGGAGACACGCCCACCAACAATCAACACCGCATATCACAATGCCGGAGGTGGTGGCTCATGCCTGTCATCCCAGCACTCGGGAGGCAGAGACAGGAGGATTTCTGAGTTCGTGGCGGCTTGCCTGGGCACCATAGTGAGCTCAGGGTCAGCCTGAACTACAAAGAGAGACCCTGTCTCAAAAAGAAAAAAAAGATGTGGTTTTTCTATAAAATTGGAGTATTACTCTGCCACAAAGAATGATAAGTTTGAGTCATTTATACTCAAATGGATGTACCTTCAGCATATATTCATAAGTGAAATAAATAGGTAGCAAGTGTATAAATATCATACTTTTTTCTGTATGAGGCTAAATATGTTAATTAGTTCTAGAATGTATCATGGATATTGTGAAATAGAAAATATTGAAAAGGAAATGTGGTAAAGGTGTGAGTAATGAGGGGTAAAGAAAAATGTGATGGTAATAAAAAAAGGGAAACAAAGCTTATATATTTAGGGGGTGGGGAGTCATAGGGTAGGTAGGGGAATAGGAAAAATGAGAATTAAATCATGTCATATACTGATACATATTCCCAATATTGAGTGTGGTCATGATGTGCATATAGAATGTACCAATAAATATTTTAAAAAACAATAACTTTGGTTATTTATACTCAAATGGATGTACCTTCAGGATGTACTCATAAGTGAAATAAATGGGACACAGATTTGTAAATACCATATCTTTTCTCTGGTATGAGAAAGTGAAGATGTAAATGAGTTCTAGAATATATGGTAGATAGTGTAAAATAGAAAATATTGAAAGGGAAATAGGGCGTAGGGGGTAAGTAACAAGGGGAAGAAAACAATATGATGATAATAATAAAAGGGAAACAAAGCTTATGTATATATGGGGCAGGGGGATGTAAGGTGGTGGGGGAATGGGAAAAATAAGAATTAAATTGTGTCATAGGCTGGTACAAATTCTCAATATTGTGTGTGATCATGATGTGTGTATATAATGTACCAATAAAGATTTTTGGAGACAGGGTCTCGCTTTGTAGTTCAGGCTGGCCCTGAGCTCACTATGGTGCCCAGGCAAGCCGCCGCGAACTCAGCAATCCTCCTGTCTCTGCCTCCCGAGTGCTGGGATTACAGGCTTGAGCCACCACGCCCAGCATTATATGTGGTAACCGGGGATCGAACTCAGGCCCTTGCACTTGCAAGGCAGGCGCTGGAACCACTGAGCTAACCCTCCGGCCCTACCAATAAAGATTTTAAAAATGGTTCTATGGTCTATGTATCTGGAAAATACAACACAAAGATTAACAAGCTTTTTTTTTTTTTTTTTTTTTTTTTTTTTGAGACAGGGTCTCGCTTTGTAGTTCAGGTTGGCCCAGAGCTCACTATGTAGCGCAGGCAAGCCTGGAACTCAGCAATCCTCCTGTGTCTGCCTCCTGAGTGCTAGGATTACAGGCGTGAGGCACCACGCCCGGATTGTGGTATGTGGTATTGATTGCTGGTGGGCGTGAGTCTCCACACCCAGCATTGTATGTGGTTACCGGGGATCAAACTCAGGACCCTGCGCTTGTGAGGAAGGCGCCAGAAACACTGAGCTAAATCTCCAGCCCTTAACAGGTTTTTTTTTTTTTATCTGACTGATTAGGTTCTGAACTTCCAGGAGTAGGATATAATACACACATTTTCTAGACTAACCAAAAAGTGTGTGTATGTCTGTGTTTATGATTCTCTGTGTAACTCAATGTATCACAGTTCTCCAAAAACAAGTACTAATCTCAAAAAATATTAATAATTCTCTTTTGTGGGGAGAAGGTAAGAAGCTGTGCTGGGACTTATACATACTAGATATACCACTAAGCTATACCCCAATCCCTAGTAATAACTAATATTTGAGATGCTATCATGCTAGTCTTTCAACTGGCATAGTCACTACTGAAATTTTACATACTAGAACCATCATCCATGTATAATCACTCTGTAAGTCCTGTGATAATGTCAGTCATATCTCAAAAGAAATTTTCTCTTCTCTGGAAAATTAATGTTTAATCTATGGCAATATCACAAAGCTCTAAAGTTAATGTACAGTAACAGAAATCATTTGCTTGTGCTAGTGTAATTATTGAGCTTATTGTTTTTGTTTTAATTATTATTATTATATTATTATTATTATTATTTTATACTATTATATGCTTTTCCTATCTCCACCCTTCTTTTTTTTTTTAATTTTTTGAGACAGGGTCTCGCTTTGTAGTTCAAGCTGGCTCTGAGCTCACTATGTAGCCCAGGCAAACCTCGAACTCAGCAGTCCTCCTGTCTCTGCCTCCCGAGTGCTGGGATGACAGGCGTGAGCCACCATGCCTGGCTCTCCACCTTCTTTTACAGTGTTGAGTTCTGAGCATGTCTTTTCCTGGGGTAAATGGAGGAGAAGTAAATTAAAACCAAACCAAACAGCAAGGAAGTAAGGAAGGGTCACAAGCAGACAGGAAGAAAATCACAAAGCTGTACCTGGTCCTCAGCATGTCCTATGCATGAAGTGGTTGTAAGCAG
The DNA here is from genome assembly GCA_004025085.1 of Thryonomys swinderianus. Classification (NCBI taxonomy): domain Eukaryota; kingdom Metazoa; phylum Chordata; class Mammalia; order Rodentia; family Thryonomyidae; genus Thryonomys; species Thryonomys swinderianus. The sequence continues at coordinate 54,283 of PVIC010000386.1, forward strand.
CAACACAAATTACTTTGACTAAAGGAACACTAGCCAAGTGTAAAGTAAGAAATGCCCCCGGAGGGGGGCGTGGACAACAGACACTGACAAGTTTGCCACAACAGGCAGTAGTAATCACAGAAGGCTGCTCTAATGCATGTAGTGATGAAGTTTCTTAAAATGACTGTGAACACCCTGGTCCTCATGGAAGCCAATGCTGCCCATTGAACTAGGGCTCCAGTTGATCTCCTTTATTGGGCAGTCATACTGCTCAAGAGTCTCTAAGAATCTAGACTCAGACACACTAATCTTAAGCATTATCTATTTGACTTTGGCAAATCAGGTAACTTTTCTAAGCTTCAATTCTTCACCCACAAAAAAAGATTATTAATGATTTATGTATCATAGGTTGTTGTGACATTAAGTTGGATAATCTAATTAGTACATACAACAGAGTCTTATAGTTACTATCCTTTAGGAAGTTTCATATATTGTTTGTTCCATCAGATATTATGTCCTCACTATTTTACAAAAGTAAACACTGGGTTCCAGAGAAACTTAAATTATGTAAGTTAGCAAGTCTAACATTCCTGATTTCTCCTTGCTCTTACTTGTCTATTTATTCAATAAAAAGTGTTTATTAAATTTTAGCAAAGTATTTATTTCTTACTTTATCTGTAATTACTTGGATAGTTCCAAATAAAATTTAAAATAGTTTTCAAGTGGAATGACTGGTGGGCCACATGCTAGTCTGGGAAGGGTTCCAACTTTTCTGCCCCACTATCCCTGGGGCCAGTGGCTATCACTGCAGAACTGGCTGGAGGGAGAGGCCACAGAGCAGAGCACAGCCTGTTTCATTTTAACAACAGCTTTGCTTTTACTTGTTACTGATGATGCCCTCCTTTACATTAGCAGTGACCCCAGATGACTACCTTAACAAAAGGTAGTAACACTGTCTAACTGTTTCAATTCCTCTGGAACAATCCCCTCTTGAATAAGAAGCATTTTTATGTATTCATGTATGTGATATGTGATTCCTGGCCTTCTTCCAGTATATTTATTCATTCCCTCACTGTGTGAAAAGAGAAGAATAGAAGTGGGTGGAGGAAAGTAAGAGGGTGTGAGGGAGGGAGGAAGTAGGAGAAGGAGGGAGTGGGAAAGGGAAGCAGACAGGGAGAGGCAGGGAAAGAGAATGCAAACAATTACATGGTCATAGACAACCCCTAACTTGCTTCTACAAATGGTTCATCTAATATTTCAGAGGTACCACTGCACACGTGCATAAAGGCAGTGGCTGAATAGTAAGCACAGAAATGGAGTCTGTTGTTACTTCACTATGTCCATTCCCCATATATTGAGTAGAAATCCTGAAAACATGATCCTAACCTCTTCCATGGTTACTAGATCCCTATGAATTTTGTATTTCTTGATCCCCTTCTCTGAGAAAGTTTAGGTTTGAGGATAGGAAAATGACAGGAATATAGAACTTTATGACTTGTGGACCAGAAATAAGCACTTTTACAAGGAGAAAATATAGAATCCATGACAAATGCATGGTTCCTGAGAGATTTGTCATTTGGGGTGTTTGCAGAATCCACATTGAGAAGCTATGCAAGAATGCCTGTATTGAGGACATCCACTGCTATGACCTGATGGACTAAAAGCAGTTGCAAGAGTGTCAGCCATTTTCAACACTCATCTAGGCTCATTATTGTGCTAACAACTATGAGTATCTGGAAAAATCGCTAAGCACTAAGGGACATGACATAACAAATTCTGAGCTGAGTTTTTAAAGAACATAAAGCCACACAATGGCAGAGAGCACTAACTCTAGTCTATGATAGCCCACATAGACTATTTCTCTTGCTAATTACACTTAAATACATTTGAAAAACTATAAAAGCAACTTTCTGAAGACTTTAATATGCCAGCAGCCAACCACACAACTAAAATTCCTAGAGAAACTTTTTCTGGACTACTGAGATAAAACAAAAACATCCAGCACTCCCCAAAGATTCTAGCAGGTCCAAAAGTTTAAACTACACACATTGAAAATTGAAATTAGAATAAAAGACCAAAAATTAATGAAACATAACATTTATTCTTTGAAAAGATCACAAAGGTTGATATATCTCCAGTTCACTGCTCAAGAAAAAAATGAGAAGATAGAAATTACTTGTATCAAGAATAACGGGAGACCAGTATAAGAAGAAATCTTAAAGTATGATTAAGGGGCTACTGACTAAAATTTTATGCCCCTAAATCTGGGAACACTAATGAAACAGACTGATTTCTGGAAAGAAATAAACTACAAAAGTTCACTAGAAAGAAATAACCTAAATAATTTATTAATTGACATTGTTCCAGTCACTAAACTAGCTTAAAGTGGAAAAAAATAAAAATTGTAAACTCAAAGATTCAAGGAGTACAATGCACAAGAAGAACAAGAAACATGAAAAAAATTAATCAAGGCACATGATACCCAAATTATTCAAAATCAACAATACAGAAAAATCTAAAAACCATTTACCAAAAGAAAACAGATAAATTATTTACAAAGCAACAAAGATGAACGTGAAAGCACAATTCTTACCAGAAATATCTTGAAAAAAGGTATCGGTCAACTAGAATTCTGTTATCTGGGAAAAAAATCTTCAAAATGAAAGTGAACTAAGGATTTATCAGACAGTAAAAGTATGTAATTTATCACAGCAGACTTGTACTTCACAAAATAGTAAAACTTCCAAATACAAAGGATATGATACTAGATATTTTGATTAAAAAATAAATAAGAGCAAAAAAGTTAACTGTTGTGTAATTATAAAAACTTTCTTATTTACATTTCTTTTGAAGATAACTTAAAAGCAAATATAAAAATACATTGTGGGGCCGGAGGGTTAGCTCAGTGGTTCCGGTGCCTGCCTCGCAAGCGCAAGGTCCTGAGTTCGAACCCCGGTAATCACATACAATGCTGGGCGTGGAGACTCACGCCCACCAGTAATCAATACCACATACCATAGTGCCGTGGCTCACCCAGCACTTGGGAGGCAGAGACAGGCAGATTGCTGAGTTCCACGCTTGCCTGGGCTACATAGTGAGCTCAGGGCCAGCCTGAACTACAAAGCAAGACCCTCTCTCTCTCAAAAAAAAAAAAAATACATTGTGACATTTATAATAAAAATAGATGTAAACTGGATTACAGCAAAAGCACAAAAATTAGGAGGAAAAATATATAGTATTGTAAGATTCTGGTACTATATATAGAGTAGCATATGGTATGAAGGTAGATTATGCTGTTAAAGATATATACTACAAATTTTAAAGCATCCTCTAATGGCAGCTAAGTTGAAATGTTTGACCATAGCAAGTATTCGTAAGGACTTGGAGAAATGTGAATTCTCACAGACTGAGATTGGAAAAGTAAAATAGTACACTTTGGCAAAAGTAAAAATTTTTTTTAAATGAAAAACTAGAAAAAAATAAGGTAACAACAAAAAAAGAAAAACTAGAATATTAATGGTTTATAGTAATTGTAATTATAAAAGCCTAAACTATAAGTAATCTAAATATTTAACAATAAATGAAGAGATAAATATAATGCCAAACTAATAAGCAATATAGGGATCTATCAATTTATACAGCATGGTTTAGTGAAAATAAGTCCAAAAAGAACACATACTAGACTATTTCACTTAGTAGAAATTATAAACTCATCTATAGTACAGTGACATAAACTATAACATATATAAGTATTTGTCTAGGTGTGGAGCCATGGAAAAGTAGAAGTGGTACACATTAGGAAACTTGGGGAAGTTAATGAATATATTGATTATCTTGACTGCTTTACATGTGTAACTGTCAAAATGTATCATGATGTATACATTAAATCTAGATTATTATATGTCAATACACATAAGTAATTAATATTTATCAGTTTTTAATACAACTTTTAAATAATTTGGTAATGATCTAAACAATATAGTAGCTACCTTTTGTTGAACATTTACTATGCTCTGGGTGCTATACTAAATGTTTTGCATGTGCCGTATGTTTTAAGAAAAGATGTCAGAGACTGCTATACTTTCTTTTAAAGTGTAACAGACAGAAATTCAATAATCTCCCCAGTCACTGCTGGGATATGATTCCAAGAATCAATGAATCTGATTTCACCACCACAAAGAAACTGAGATTCAGAGGCAGCCACATGGAGATGCAGGATCTGTCCTAGGACTAAGTTCACAGTCCAAGTTACTAATTGCTTATTGTAATGTACCTTTCTTAAAATTATTTGCCAGAAACTTAACAGTTAATGGAGACTGAACACACATCTGCTAGTTAAATGTATATTTCAGGCCTTCATATTGTGCATGGATGAGGCTCGGGCTCATCCTCAATTTTCCCACAATGACTATTGTGTGAATGAACTGAGTTAATTCAAAGTTCTCACAAAATTTCCTCATGTTAAAAAGTGAGAGGGGCATGGTGAGGGCATAGTTTAATGTTGACGTGCACGTGTACCATGTGTAATGCCCCGGACTAGTTCCTGGCATCCAACATTGGATGAAGGGGTGAATGAAACTCAGAAAGACATTAGGAAACTTGCCTAAAAGCAGAGCTGTGAATAGTGATGAGACTGGATGTCAAACTCAGGATGGCTATTCCAGAGCTGCATGACTTATGCCTCTTTGAAAAAGGAGATCAAAATTGGCCTGCCAAAAACTTACACTGTTTAAGACAACTATAAGAGCCCAGGAAGTGTTGAAGGGTTGTGGATGAGCTGAGACAAGCTTGCAAAGAGATATGGGTGTCCCATTCCAGGGACAAACAATGAATACCTAGCCTTCCTCACCTCTGAAGACAATGCATTCCAAGCTCCCAGCCCTATTGAACAGTAGAAGGGCTCTGCTATTCAGCTGTCCAGCACCAGTGCTATCTCAAGGCTAATTATTTTCCTTTATAATTCACTGGAGACTGATAACATTATTTTCCTGTCTAACACATACTGACAAGTACTCTGGTTAGATATAGGTTGCTAGGAATTAGAGTGGAAATATTTTAGGTCAGGTTTATCAGGGGTATGTGGACTCAAGATTCTGGAACCATCTCAATTACCTCAGGAAAATTAACAACTAGACTGAGAAAAAAACAAAAATTTCTGTTGATCCTAGACTAAGGCTGAGAAAGTAAGCCAGGCCCGCAGGGGTCCTGTTTTTTGATTGTTTGCTTATTGTTGTTGTTGTTGTTTTGCTTGTTTTGGGACAGTCTCATTCTGCAATCCAGGCTGGCCTTCAACTCATGGCAATCATCCTGCCTCAGCCTCCTCAGTGCTGGGATTACAGGTGTGAGCCAGTACCCCTAGTTTGTCTACCTGTTTTATAAATAGTAAATCAAAAGTGAGTACAGTGAGTACAGTGAGTACAGAAGTTTTCAGAGATGAGCCCTAAGTAAGAAAGAAAACAACAAAGAAATAGAGTGAGAGAGAAATGAAAGACAGATCAAAATCCATAAATACACTTTATAAAAATGTATGTAAACTCTCAGAACCCACACTGGCAGAGATGCTGGTTGTTCTCCCATACCCATGTTATCTTCCGTGTTGATGCATGTACAGTTTGCCTGAGGCATTGGACTAAGAAATGCATTTTCCAGCCTTCCTGTAACTAATGTGACCATGGGGCTGAGCACAGCAGTAACACCAACAGCATCCAGGCTGTGCCCTTAAAGGAAGGAGCTGAATTCTCCATTCTTTGTTCCTCTTCTGGGCACCACAGGACAGAATGGGTGGAGGGAAAATGTCTTGTGCTGGAGATGCCAGAGCAGTAAGATGGAAAGGAGCTGGGTCCTCATCACTGTCAAGTAAGTCAGTCCTAGCTGGCTCATAGGTTTTGATGTAAGGAAAAAGATAAACTCTCTTTGTAAACCACCAGTCTCTGGCATCTCTCTGTTACAGCAGCCTGATTAAAGTCCCAAATAAATATCAGGTTCTATAAGGTTAATAATTAAAATAATAATACTGAATTATGTTGATGGAAAAAGGAACTTTCATTGCACCAAATTCTTTTGGAGCAATCTTTCCTCACCACCAGGTGGCATAAATTCAAAAGGAGATCAATGTGTGATTTATTGTCATAGATTTAGAACCTCAAAAAAAATGTAGTCAAGTTGCTGAGCCAGTTCCATTTTTCCTTGCAACTTCTTTCAAAAGGTTTGAAATACTTCCCTTTAAATGTGGATTGTTTGTGGGAAAGTCTTTGTGAGGAAAAGCACAACTTCCATTCCCTTGATCCCACTGCAAAACTGTGGCCTCAGGGCTTCACATCAGATCTGTTGGTTCCTCTCCTTGCAAAGGCTCTAGTTCCTACACGAAAGTCACACTGGATCATATTAGTTCTCTCCTCTAAATTTCCTTTTCTTAACGCTTGGAGTTCCATTATATCATGATGAAATACTACAAAAATACAGAGTAGCAAATGTTTTCTGCGGGGCTTCATAGATTGGAATAAGGCAAGGATTGTGCATTTACACCCAATTTACTTCAGGTCAAATTACCTACAGTATAACTTGTGAATTCTCAGATAAAAGCATATAATGGAAACCGTGCCAAAGTAAATGAACATTTTTTCAATTTCTTTCAAATATTAAATATTAGAAATTTCCCAAAGAAATATAAAAATGTTAGGAGGAAGGTCCACCTTCATGCAACATGTGGAATATACTGTCTACCACTTTGGAAAGGCTGAACTTAGGCAATCTACATATACCTTTCTGTTCCTGAGTGTAGAAACAACAGAAATATGTGCATGTGTTCGTTAAAACACAATTCACAGACCATCACAACTGCCAGATTCATAATAGTCATTAAAAGGAAACATCCCAAGCATCCAAGATAAATAAAAATCAACATGGTATGGATGGGTAACAACAACGGAATTACTCCATAATGATGAGAAAAAATACACATAGCTACTCGAAGGAGTTTCACAAGCATACTGCTGTGTAAAAATAAACCAGGATAAAAAAGCATATACTTGTTCGATCTCACTAACAGCTCAAAACTAGGCAAGTGAATCTATGGAGCTAAAAACCATGCTAGTGATTATCTCTGAGAAAAATAATGAGTAGGAGGGCTACACACTGAAGTGCCCAACATGCTTGGAATTTTATAGCTGGGCGCTGATGTTGTAATCTAGGTGTTCTCTTACAAAAGTGAGGTCACACAATTTGTATACTTTCATGCATGCATACAAATTTCAATTTTCTAAAAGTTTAAAACAATATATTAATCTAAAATATACATGGTTTTTTTACTGGAATTATGGAAAAGTATGAAAACACTGTTGCTTACCTCCATCTAAAACACTGACACTAAAAATTATTATCAATATATCTATAAAAGTGGGTACTATAGCCGGGCGTGGTGGCTCACGCCTATAATCCCAGCACTCGGGAGGCAGAGACAGGAGGATTGCTGAGTTCGAGGCTCGCCTGGGCTACATAGTGAGCTAAGAGCCAACCTGAACTACAAAGTGAGACCCTGTCTCAAAAAGAAAAAAAAAAGTGGGTACTATACCAGAGGGCAAAAAGAAACACCATTGAGAACAGGCAAAAATGGAAAAGCAGGGTAACCCACTTTGCAGTCCTCCTTCTCTCTCCTCTCAATAAATTCTTTCTACTTAGAAAAAAAATGGAAAAGCAAAACTGCTAAGAAAAATCTGCTAACCACATTTAGATCAAATACTAACCATATAAAAATTCAACATCAATTATTTTACTTAGAAGTCAGAATTTTCACTCTCAAACTTTACCATACAAATTATTTAGAATTCACATTTTTATAATGGATTTCAAAGGAAAATCATGTTATTATTATTTACTTTTCTCTTGTCATCCATGAAAATGAGGGGACACTGCTAAACTCCCCGACACTGTATTCAGCTGTTCACTGCATGTACGACATCAGGAGAAATTCAGTCCACAGAAGCCCTGCTTACCTTCTGAATACGGCTGTCACCTACACCAAGGTTGTGCAACTAGAGCAAAGCTGAGATTCAAGCTCCCTCCTTAGGCAGCACAAATAAAATGTCAGCTGACACTGCTGTGGACAGAAAGGAGCGGGGAAAATCTGAGCAGGGTAGGGTCTGAATTGGAAACAACATCTAAGAAATGAAGTCAACCCACTCCCCACCCCGTCATTACTTCTGACTTCAGGGTATGTTTCTATGGTCTGCTTTATCAGGAGGAAGGAATTCAGAAACATGACAAGCTTCCATCTCAAGGCAGTCAAAACTCCTAATGCTGTACTCTCCTGCCCCGGCCACCAGAAAGTGTCTGTGGTCCACAGGGTGAAGAGCAGAAGGCAACCCAGCAAGTTCCAGTGGCGCTGCCTCAGTTACCTGTTAGGTGAGGAGGTAAGAAAGGTCCTTTTGGTGTGGTCTGAAACTATGAAGGAAAGATTGGTAGGTGTGAAAATAGAAATGTTTAAGTGGCAAACACAAGCACATATTTTCAATGTTTATAACAAAGAGCATGTATCTTTAATATACAAATAGAATTAATGACTTACAAATCCCCTGTCAGACAAAGGAGGAACAGGGAAGCAAGAGGCAATTCACAAATAAACAAAAAGTATAAATGAACAATAAACCTGAAAAACTTTTCCCAGTTACAAGGAAGAAAGGATGGGGGGAAGGACAAGGAAGGAAGGAAGGAAGGAAGGAAGGAAGGAAGGAAGGAAGGAAGGAAGGAAGGAAGGAAGGAAGGAAGGAAGGAAGGAAAGAAAAAAGGAAGGAAGGGCTACCCCTTCTTTTCATTGGGAGGGAGTCTTCTAAGTGAAAAAGACTTCAAAAATCAAGTCATTTCTGCTAAGACTATTTTGAAGACAAAGACTCAAAAACATGTGATCCATAACAGTAAGATCTGGAGACAAATCAACACTCGTTCACAAGGAGAAAATAAATAAATCATAGCACTAGAGATAAAAAAGAATATTGTACAGTTAATAAAAATGATGAGATAACATTTGTGGTCAGTTAGGCACTGGGATTAGTCACATGCTAAGGAACCCAGTGGACTACACAGTAGCAGGTGCTTTTTAACCATCCTCACACAAAGTCACATGCACATAAAGGAAAGGAAAGATGAAACTGAAAGCAGGGAGAAGGAAGAGTGGGGAGGAGAAGAAGTTCCAGTTCCTACAGTGTTAACCATGATTATCTTCACATGGTGCTGTGGGAAATATTCTATTGCTTACATACTTTCTGAAAGATGGATGTTATAATAAATTTTTTTTATTTTTATAACTACTAAAAAGGATATATTCACTTTGAAAAAACAAAAACATAACCAAAAATGACAAAATTAAATAACTGAAAAAGTTGGAGACACACTTGGTGTTCATCTGTGTGACATCATGCTTAGCCCCAGCTGAAAACCTCAAGCTGTCTTCTGCTCATTTCTCTGCTTGTTCCCGCAAAGATAATGTTTCCATAGTCCATTAATTTGACTCACTCAACACTTACTGAGTGAGGTTCCCATTTTCTCTGTTTCTATTCGTTCATTTTGTCTTTTCCAGTTATCTCTCTCCACTAAGGTTCTATCTCCATCACCCCTCATTGGGATCACTGTATGGAGCTCTTAGTTTGAGCCTATGTTTCTGGCAGAATTCTGCTCCCCTTTCCCTTCACACTACAGAGCTGTGCTCCGTCAGCAACATTCCCATCTCCTTCTGGGCCCCAACTCCTTCCTGTGGAATTTGCTCTGACTTGCTGGTCCAGGTTCCCACTTTCAGATTCATCTCTCCTGCACGAACCCTCTACCCTGAACTCCTGACCCCTGAATGCTCTTGGGATGACTCATTAGTCTCTCTGCTCACAACATGTTAACACTTCTAGGCCAGTGACCAGAGTCCAAAGAAGCTAAGACTTGTCCCTTGTGATGGAAACTTTATTTTTCAAGATTCCCATCACATTAATTATCCCGTAGGAAGCCCTTGCACAATTTCCCAGTTCAGAAAACACTGATAGAATCCAACTTACTGTCTTTCCTGGTCAATATAATGGGGAACTTTTGTGAGTAAAGGAAATTTTTTGTAATTATCTTCTTATCACCTAAGTATAGGGATATATACATGCACACACACCAGGCTCTGTGCTACTCCATTCCACACTTATTACTCTCAAAAAAGGTCTTGGAGGTGGGCATAATCACCCCATTGTTTGTGTGGCTAGCACTGAGGGTGGGAGACTTGGTAGCTCGGGAAATGCCAGCCATGGCAGGTCTGAGACCTCAGCCAGGGCTCATTGTCTGAATCATGCTTCCCCTCTGAAGACCTGGTCTTCTGCACACATGTATCTGGAGCTGAACTCATCTGATCATGCAGAAAGTACTGGCTCCAAAAGTCCAGTTTCCAAACTGAGCGAGTGGATGGTGCATTCTCAAGTTATGAAAATTACAATTTGCTTTAAGCCAGCAGAAGTGTCACCTACTTTCTGGGTCTACAATCTCTCTCAGCTCCTATTTCCCTGAGAATGCCACTATTTAGGGATCAGTCTCTGGGCTTCTATCCTCTTTGTACACTTTAAAATCTTTGTCAGAAAGCTTACTTTCCTGAAATCCAACTTCCTGGCTCTTCTCAAGTCCTGCTATAGCTGGCATCTATACTAGAAATATGCACTGTTTGTGACTTCAAATTTATATCTTTGGGAGAGTGATGAAATGAGAGGAAAAAGGGATTCACTGACCAATCACTAATCACCATCATAGGGTTAGGGTTAGGGTTAGGCTTGGCCACTTGACATTCTGGATGACCTCAACCAAATCAAAGAATTCTGGGCCTATGGAAATCACTTGATAACCAAAGCTTTGATCATCACCATAAAGACAACAACAATAAACGTTCATCTTTATTAGCTTCTAAGGTGCTGTCATAACAGTTACCACTACGGTAGTTCAAAAAAAGTTTATCCTCTCACAGGTTCTTCTGGAGGTTCTGAGGAGAGACCAGCCCATGGCTGTCTCCCAGCTTCCAGGCACATCTAGCAATCCTTCGCATCCCTTGACTTACGTGGCTGTCACTGCAATCTCTGCCCTCTTCTTTATGTGACCTCCACCCAGTATCTGTGTCTTAACTTTTTCTGTCTCATATGAATACTTGTTAATGAGTATAAAGCCTACCTTAATCCAAGATGAAGCCTTAATTACATCTACAGATTCTTACTCCAAATACGATCATATATTGAGATTCCAAGTGGGCATATCTTTCAAAGTTTATTATCCAATTCATATACCAAGACTGTTCAATGTTTATTATATATTGAACACTCTTTTAAATAACATGTATTAACTCATTTTTTTTTTTTTTGCTTACAACAACTGAAAGTGTAACCACTCCTTCACATTATAGTTTAGGATGAGGAAGTCATAGAAAGGCACAACAACCTCCCCACAGCTCATACATGGTCAGCTCATATTCCATCCCCTGGTATGCCTTCCTCTGAAAGTGTATCTGTTGCCAAGTCTGATTGACAGAGGAAGACTGGATCACATCACATAGCATGGAGGGGCAGACAGAAGTCCAGACTCAAAATCCAGACTCTACCACACTTTGAAATTTGGAGACTGCCACATGCTTGGAAAGACTCTGGCCTTAAGAATAAACCTTGCTTTAATCACCAAGAAAAAATACAAGATAATGATTTTTTAACCCAATGATTGGAATCTGTAGTGGGATGGGAACCCTGGTAGCTGGACAGCAGGTGGTGTGGGGTTGGGGCACTCTCCTTTGTGGCTGCCAGAGCTCAAGTTTTGATCTAGGAGTTTTCTATGATCCAGCTGCTTTTTTATACACTTTACCACAGATAATGCTATTTTCTACCTCTCTTTACAATCAATCACTTTGCTTCTGTTTTTACTTAAATCCACATACTCACACAAAACTAGAGGGAACATGTTGGAAAAAGACACAGAATCCATTTGAAGGAGATAGGAAAATTTTCCTAGGTTGTGCCCATAGTCTGTACACGGGAGTATCATCAGTTTTAGCTAGCTTGGGTCAGGCTGGTATTTGTCCAGCATGTAAATAACCGTACTCCAGAGTTTTAGTTTTGTACATTTGTTCCTCACCTCTCTCATGCAGTGGTTTAAGAAACTAGCTATGTATATTTCTTTTTCTGCCAATCTAACGTTTTAAAAAAATCCAGACAAATCATTCCCTTTCATTAGCCTGTACCACAACAAAACTGTATTTTTAAAATGAAAAAGCTCACTAGATTACATTAGTGCCACACCAATGTTGGGGAGTCTGGCCATACAAAAGTCATGACAGCAGAAAGAGACCAGGGCCTTAGCCACTGGCAGATGATGCCTTTATTTAATAGAAGTTCACTTCAGGATTAACATATTCACTTAATCAATGTTTGGCCTTCACATTAAAAAATAAGTGAAAGTAATTACAATATGAGAAAAATACTTGCTAAGAATTAATTTTTCTGTTTCACTCACATCCCCCAAAGACACATTCTTATAGATACATTTGCTATATGGCCCAGAGAGATCATCTCAACTACTAACTGTCCCGCAGCCTGTTAGAACAAGAATAAAAGCAAGATCTCCTAGTTCCAGCTCTGGGCCTAACAACACCCATGGAGCCACCCATATTATCTGTACTGAAACATAAAAATACCTTATGAAAAGACTGATTGAAGAATTAGTAACAGTATAAATATATGGACTGTTTTGACTCCTCCCTATTTTTGGCTGAAGTCACTTCATAAGGACAATAACTCCATCTACAGTTATTCATTATGGAACTCCCAATTCATAATTAGGAAGGAGTGGATGGCAGCATAGACATGTATTTCAGAACTACTCCTTAGCAGTATAGCCTTCATTTTTCTCCATATCTTCCCCCAAGAAATGACTACCATATTCACTAACCTTTAACAGAATTTCTCAAATGTGATTCAAAGGTAATTTTTTGTCATGGGGGCTGTCCTTGTACTGTGGAGTATTTAGAAAATACCCATGCTCTACTCTCTAGACTCCATTAATATTTCCTTCTTCCTCTCACTGCCTCTCTGCCCAGCTCCAACAGTGAAAAATAGTGTCTCCAGTTGTTGTTCGTGCCCAGTGTGGGGTGAGGGTATGGATTAGTACCACTGATCTATAGCATATGCCTCCCCATGCCATTCAGAAAACACAAAATTTAGTTAATCAATCAGTGCTTAATTTAGAAATGCACATAGCCAATACTCAGGACATATAAATGTGAATTGATTTAGATATACTCTAATCATTTATCACAACAAAATTACACTTGAAGACATTAGGTTATGTGAAATATACCAGCTACAAAAGGCCACAGAGTGGATACTTCCACTAAGATAAGTTATTTAGAATAGTCAAATTCATAGTCAAAAGGTAGAATGATGGTTTTGGGGTGCTGGAGGACAGGTATTGGGGAATTACTCTATTGAAAGTGTAAAGTGTCAAAGGGAGAAATTGAAAAGAGTTGTGGAGATAAATGATATGTTAATGGTTACACAACAATGTGATTATACTTATGTGTTAACTATCTTTCTACCACTACAACAAAATAATTGAGATGATTAACTTAAAAAGTGAAAAAATATTTTGGGTCCTTTTTGGTATTCCTTTAATTAATTACTTGGTCCTTTGCTTTGGGCTTTTGACAAGATGGTGCATCATGGCAGGGGTACATGGCACAGTGAAATTGCTCATCTCATGCAAAAAGTGAGAGAGGGGAGGGAGGGAGACAGGGACTCAAACCCTCTTCAGAGACATAACCCTACCAGCCTAAAGACCTCAGATAGGCTCCACTTCTTAAACATCCACTATTTCCCAGTGCTTCCACCTCAGCAACCAAGCCTCCAATGGGTGGGCTTAGGGGGAACACTTAACAGGGAACACTTAACATCTAACTGCAGCAACTTAATACTACTGAGCCAAACACTCAGAATCATAGGAACACACAGTTTCATTTTATGTATGTGTGTTTATAAACACATCATCACAAGGTCTAGCTCCACAGAGTTGCAAAGCACCAAGACATGCTTTGCAACTCTTCTCTTCATATACCCTGGATTTCTGTTGTGGTTGTGAACTTGTTTTTCTGTATTATTTTGCTTTAACAATAAACTTCTTAGGTAAAGAATCCAAAAACTAAGAAAATCTCCCTTTTCATTCATGCCAGAGAATGCCACAGCAGTGGCAGCAGCCATCAGGGCTCTGAACCTTAGCACAGAGCAGTACATGCAAACACCCTGGAGGCGAGCCCCGAGGCCCCTGATTTAAGACCCTTCTTGCATGAAACACATCCAGTCCAGATCCCCTTGGGACCTGGCCTGTGGGCCACGTCAGGCCAGAGCCCTCTGGCTGCAAGGATGGTCTTGACGGAAGACGGTCTGGCACTGAGCAGCAAGGCCATTATTTTCACTTAAACCATACATGTCATGTCTTGTTTGTGAGAAACACGTTAAACAACTCAGAAACACATTCACAATGAGCTCTGCAGCGGAATTCACATTCCTATGGGCTGGCGTACTGTAAACTGTGGGGGTGGCTGCTGGGAAGCGTGGGACGGCGCATCCTCCTCAAAGCCCAGCCAACAAAAAGGGTCGTCATCTCGTCTTCTTTGATGTGAGTTTTAGAGTCTTCTTACTCCCCTAAGAATGATGCCCCAAGTATAATGAGCCCACTTTATCCATGGGAGGCCAGGATCACATATTCCTTTGAGACTCTCTCTTACCTATTTTTATCATCATTCAAGAAATAAAAATTCAGCTAAGGAAAAATTCAAGATAAAGTGGCCTGCCCCATTTCTACTTATATTCCAACAGTAAATGATCCATTCAGGACAAACGGCAGCCTGGGCCATAAAACAGCCCAACCTGCTCCCTCCTAAACTATCCCATCACACAGCATCGTCTGTGATGGACATGCACTCACCTGTAACACACAAGAGGAAAAGCTTTTCATTCCATGATGGAAGGAGTAACTATTTACCATGAAGACAATAACTCACTCAAGTGTAATTTCAACTTCCCATGATGCTCACTTAACACAAATACACTATTTGTATACAAACCCTCAAGGAAAGTATGTCAGTATATAAGAATCACAACCCAAATCCAGGCCTTTTGCCAAGTCAAATGATAAGTGGTTGAAAACTATGTCTGCTTTTGTGCCATGACATGGCGGCGGGGGGGGGGGGTATCATTTAAACCATATATATTTTAACCTGTGGAGGTTCTTTAAAAAATTGAAACACTTCATCAAAATGATTAAGGGCAGACTATCTATAAGAAAAACATAATCAAACAGAATAAAAGTACTGTGGAATTTATAAAAATACTTTACAAGGAACTCTATGGCTAATTAGGAAAGAGGTGGAACTAGCAGATTACCAAAATAATGCCTGCTAGGATTTGCTGGAGACACAAAAGCAAATTCTAGAATGTCTCATTTCCCTTCTTCTGGGTCTGATAATTTCCATGTTGAAATATGCAAAGCCACAGTATTTTACATTTTATTCTGGCTTTACATTAAAAGTATCCTTAGTTTCCTCAATGCAACTGGTGAATACCAATAACTTTAGGCATTGTCTCTCAGTCTGCAACCTCTTGTTCTTCTCCATTTGACAAAGGAGAGAGAAACACACACTTCTGAGCAGGATGAAGGCCAGGCTGGTCTTGGAGCAACTGAAAAGAATCCACATTTGTTACAAATCCAAGAAAATGCCTGCACAACTGGCTCTCCTGATGTCAATATGCATCATGAAGACATTCTAGCTTGTGTCTCTGGACATCCATTGGACAGAAGGCTCTGTGGAAAGCTCCAGGGATATTAAGTAATAGCTCTTTTTGTTTTTGTGATCCCTGGTAGCATAATTCAGAGAACAGCTTTAAGGAGAGAAAGACCAAAAGATAGACTGTGGCTCTGGAAGAGTCTTGTGGTTCATTTAATACTATATACCATTCCTTCTCTATCACTGAAGTCATTCATTTGACATTTATGAAGCATCAGAGATACAGCAGAGGAAAGAAGAGAAGGTCTACACATTCCCAGAGTGTCCATTCAAAAAAAAAGGACAATAGATAATGAGCAAATGAAAATACAATCATGCCAACACACATATGGCTACACATATTATGACACACATATGTATAGATACACATGGCTATTTCTATACAGATATGCATATATGTTTGTATGTATGTATGTGTGCATAGATAGATTGATGATAGATAGATAGATAGATAGATAGATAGATAGATAGATAGATAGATAGATAGACAGAACTTGAAAGCAGTATGTTACATGATGGAGGCCAGATATAAAAAGCTACATATTAAACAATGCCATTTACATTAAATACCTAGAGGGCAAATCCAAAGAGACACAAGTCAATTAGTGTTTGCTAAGGACTGAGGGAGAGGGGTAGTAGAGATTAGCTAATGAGAATGAAGTTTACTTAGGTGGTGGCAAAATGTTTTGGAATTAGATTATGATTATGGTGGCATCATAATTGTAAAACTACCAAAATTCATTAAAAGTATATTTTTAAATTAGTTAAATGGTGATCTTTGTGTTATATCTTTTAATTTTTAAAAATGTTAACAAAAGAGGAATAATAGAATATATTAAAAGGACAGATAGCAAAAGAGAAGATGCTATTTTAGTTAATGTGGCCAGAAAAGGCCTCCTGGATAAGATGACACTGGGGTACAGACCCAGATTTAGTGAGGTCGCAGGCATATTTGTCCCTATGAATAAATGTACTATCCCATCCCTTCTCCCTCCATTTTTCCTTCTTTTTTTCCTTCCCTTCCTTTTGGTCCTTCCCTCAACCTCTTTCATTTTTTTTATTGTGGCAAAATATCCAGAACACAAAAAGTGTCACTTTAACCATTTTATGTATGGGATTCATTTGTATTAACTGGCTTGTCATTTGTAATATTTCATAGCCATCACCACTATCTATTTCTAAAACTGTTACGACACGCTGAACAGCAAACTACTACTGCTCATTTAATGCTCCAGTTCAGTTATTGATACAGGTGGAAAAAAAGCTGTAAAACAACTTACAAGAGACTTAGTAAGCTGGAAATGTACTTATATCATCATTTAGTTTCTTTCTTGCTCGCTTAAGTGTTACTGAAAATGGCTAGGGCGATGTGCTGATAAACCAAGTGTGGACCCCCGACTCTGAAATGGCCAGGTACTCTGCAGCAATGGATGGACAGCCATTCAACCAATACAGATCCAAAAATTTCCAACCTGTCCTTCCACTCTCTTTAAAAATACAACAGAACTACTTTTCTGTATCTTAGCATATAATCTTAATAATTCACAGAAGGAGCAAATTCACAAAAGTCATTATCTTCACTGCAAGTAACTTGTAATGAGTGTATGTTTGAGTGAACACACAGACCCACACAGAGGGTAACTGCACTTTTACTTTTAAAAGGAAACATAAGCCACTTAAAGACAAAGAAATGTAAAGATGGAATATTTTATATTAGTCAGAAGTAGTATAAGTTGGCCCCTATTAAACACAACTTTCTCAGCTCTACTTTCTCATAATGCCATGTTTACTTCAGGCTGTAACTTGGTTTATATATTACTTGCCTTTGGTACATCTAAGAAGGAATATAAATTTACAATTCTTGTGAGAGAAATACATGTATAAATTCTAAAATATAAGCTCTCTTCAACACGCTTAAATGAATTCAAAACATGGGAGATAATAAGCTATCACAAGGCAGTGTGATTTAACCAACTTTCTATTCAAAAATATTTAAAAGAACACTGATAATTCATCATGAAACAGATCCAATGAGTACTGCAGCCCTGCTGCACGGAATGCAAGCTCATGCAATAGATACATCCTATCTTAAAAGGCTCTGACACACAAAGAAGGAATTTTTGGATTTAAAACATTTAAAAATTGTGCAGGAAGACAAACATACCATACAGCACAACTAGGCTGACAATGCCAAACAATGTGCCTCCTAGGCCGACCCTTTAAACCAGCAGTATCACAGAGCTGACGAGGCAACAGCATTAATCTTCCCTTTAGAGCCTGGCCTGGACCCTGATTTCTAGACAAGCGAACCTGAACTCTCCAGCTACTTACTTGCTGAGGTCTCAAACCTCATCTCCCCAGAGGAGGCCTTCTGATTCCTTCTAACCAGTCCCACTCCTCTGCTGGCCAGACGCCTGCATCTCTGGCATTGTGGAGGTCTGGCTTGTTCTCTTGCGGCCCTGCAGTACCCCAGTGCTGCCCCACGGTATGCCTGGCTACTCCGGGACCCTGGCAAGCCCTCAGCAGCCTCAGCTCTCCCCTCCCTCCTGTGAGGGTTGCTCCTCGGACTGCTCACAGGCTGTGGGACTTCTTGATGTGTGGTGTTTAGCGCCACGGAGAAAGTCTGCCTACAGAATTATCACTTGTTACTTTTTGCTCTTCTTTTCTACCCCACGTTTCTCTCATTCTGAATAGTTTGATACCAAGTTCAAAGCAGCAAGGCAGCAAGATAGGGAGGCCTGTGGCTGCAAGAGTTGTCTTCACCAGAGCTGGAGCCACTGGGGCAGGGGTGCAGAATGACCCTTTCTTTCTTCAGGCTCTCTATCATGCCAACCAGTAGGCCAGGCTGTGCCTAATGAGTAACAAATGGGCCTCACGCTGCCTCACTCCAGAAGGGCTGCCATTACACACTGTTCTCCTTTTGCCCCCTTCCTTGTGTGGTGGGAATGTGTCATCCTACTTGGCTGGGTGTCACCTCGATACAGCTCACTGAAGATGTGTGCACCTTCCTAGCCTCTCTTCCACTCGTCCACATGGCAGCACCCAATGGAACTAGAAAATTCAGGGCTCCAGACAGGGTCCTACTTTTTAATTCTCAGCACTCCGCATTCTGAAAGAGTACAGTTAGAAGACGAGCTACAAGGGATGGCACTGTGCTTGCAACACTGACTTGGGGACCATGCCCTTTATCTTGAACTAAATCAAATCTCCATTTACAGAATAGAACAGTTTTTCTTCCCCAAGCCTCCTACTATTCATCTTCATTTCACAGATATTTAAAGCACATATTATGTTGCTATGGACAATTAGCCTTTTATCCAATTTTAGTTGAGAGTTTAACTCCCCCACCCGAAGGTTTTAATTATACCCTCCACCCCATACTTAGGCCCTGGTTCCTGCAGCTGGAAATCTGCCCCAGTGATGTTATAACCTTGTTAATGTAACAAAAGAGGAGTTTACTTAAAACTAGACTGACTGTGGACTTAAGCCAAATTTACTTGAAAGAGGAAAGAGTCTGTCAAAAATCCTATAGTAAACACAGCAAAGCAGTTCTTTCATAGCCCTCCCTTAATTCATAGCGACAAGCAATTTACATGTAAGTGGATTCATATGCTCTACCAAGAGGCCGCCTGCCTCTCTGTGCTGGGTGGTGTGTGCTTTCCCCACTCCCTCCCATTTTTTTCTTTCCTCCCTTTTAGAATTTTACCCCCTTTATGAGTGTGAGGAGTAGTAGACCATCCTCTTTAGCGAAACAGAATAAATCCACAATGTTTTAATTGCCTCAAAGCGTAATTAAAGCCTTCTAAACATTTACTAAGCGAGTCACTCCAAATAAAGGTGGTCGAAATTTCTGAAAGCCACTCTCAGACCTGCCTGCTGTCCTGCCAAAGATGCACTTGAGGTCCCGTCAAACCTGCTTAGATAGTCCGAACCTCCCTACTATAAGGGCAGAGTCCTGAGCTTAAGTGGGAGGAGCGGCCCCAATGCCAGAGCTCAGGGTTCCCTCTGCTGCCAAAACCCTGTGGGGCCTCTTACCTTCCACTGTTAATTAGATTACCTTGCTCAGTCCACACACTAGCAAAAAGCATGCATTAGACTAAACAGTGTGGCAACAAGGCAGGGTTTGAAAGGGACCTTCTGAGAAAACATTAATGAAAAGTATCACTCTTAATAAAGGGGGAAAGTATTGCCAGGGTGGGGGTACAGATCTGTAACATTTCACATACACACATTCACACACACACGGACACACACACACACACACACACACACACACATGCACACATGAAATTACTGCCCCTGAGTAGAAGGCCAGGCAGGGTTTACTTTCTCTTCATCATTTTCAACTGTGCTCGTTGACAAAATCCATCCATAGCAAACAACTGGCTAGCACTCAAGTTCCTTTCATGCACACTGAGAGTTTAATTGGTTCTAACTAGATCAAAAGTTGTTTTTCCCCCCTTTGGCATGTATCTGTATCATTTCTGTGCTATGTGGAAGCTGGGAGACATCAAAGGCAGATCCATCATCCTCAGGGAACCGCTGTTCTTCAGAGGCCCTTCCCAGCCGCCTCTCCTTCCACACCACCAGGGTCGCAGGGCTAAACCCTGAGCACTCGCTCG
The DNA here is from genome assembly GCA_004025085.1 of Thryonomys swinderianus. Lineage (NCBI taxonomy): Eukaryota > Metazoa > Chordata > Mammalia > Rodentia > Thryonomyidae > Thryonomys > Thryonomys swinderianus. The sequence continues at coordinate 74,707 of PVIC010000386.1, forward strand.
CTGCACAGGCCACTCGCTCCTGAAGGGCACCCGGCATTGAGCAGCCTGACTACTCCTGAGGATGCCCACAGGCCAGGCCCAGACCAACCATTCCATGTGGAAATATGCCAAGTTCTTCCAAATAGTATGCATGAAAAGGATTCTGAGATGAAGGGTCCAGAACTCAGGCGCCACTTAGGCCTTCAACGTCCCTTGACCATGGAGACCTGTTTTAATTTCTCTAAAGTTATCCTGGAAGGTTGTTCTCTTTCTCTGCCTTCTCCTTTTGGTCCTCTGTGCTATTTGCTATAAGGTCTTTGGTTCAACTCTGAGATGAATTAGCCAAATACATTCTGCCTACAGGAGAGTTCTGGGGTTGGCAAAAGGCATCCTGACTCTCACTTATATTAGTGTGTCCCTTGGACAAGCTGACTTGGCCTCTGTTAGCCTTAGTGTCCTTCTCTGTAACCTGGGGAGAATAACATCCTCTTCATCAGATGTCAGCCCTGGGAAGGGCTAGTGATTCTTTGGGGGGAAGTCATTTCACACTTATTCTTTAATGTGTTGGAACACAGAGTCAATGGCTGAGTTGTGGCAGCAATTTTGCAATGTGAAAAACAACAGCTGGTCATAGCACAACATATAATAAGATGAGCATAGTAAGATACTCTGTAATTTCTGGAGTGCCTGCTTTCAGACTATTTTTTCTTGCAGTGCTGGAGACTGAATACAGGGTATTGAGTATGCTAGCCAAGCTCTCTACCACTGAGCTCTATCCCCTATGATGATTTCCCTTTGGCACAGAAGATGTGGCCTCAGAGAAAAGAGGGTTTCAAGACTCTCTACAGATTTACTTGGACCTGTTGAAGAAGGGATTTGAAGACAATGTGAGATGAGGAATGTCTGCTACTGAAATATACACTGCTCTTCCCCTTGAGCAGAATGGCACATACTACAGGATCACACCACCCATAACTAAACTGTGGCTTTTTCATTGTCCATGATATTCTAGCTTTTCTTGGGCTCTGAAATTTTAGGTTTAAGAATCTTTATGCTCCAGCTCGTTTGTGTTCCAGCAAAAGAGCTTTCCCCATAGTGCTGAGGACTCAGCACCCCAGGTTTCTGCTCAGGTTGGCTTCTTAGCATGGACCAGACCAGCAGAGGAAGCAGCGGTGCCAGAAGACTGACACAGCCTCCCCAGTGCACTCCACAGAACGCCATGGCAGGGTCTCAGCCTCAGATGGGCTCAGGCAGTGCCAGGCAGCTCAGACACTCACTACAGGGAAAAGGAGGCTTTTCATGTCTCGAATATCTCTACCTGCTCAGCGTGGTACTTCAGTGTTTTCATAAAGCCATGACAGTATGAACATAAGACAACGAAAGGCAAAAGCAAACATAAGACCTTAAGTGTACGGGAGAATTACACATGGCCAGACTTTAAACAATGCATATTAGAAGGTGACTACATTTAAAAAATGCAGTTTTCAAAATACGGACTTTAGAGGTCAGACTGCTTTCCTTGCTCTTTTCTAGGAAACAGAAGTAGATTTAAGCTGTGAACACTCAAGGGTCAGTTTCTAAAAGCTACTCTGAATTGTCTTCCTCTCGAGTCTAGCAAAAACATACAATGAAAAGGACTTTAAAACTTTTTTTGTCTGTAGTATCACTTTAAACAGAAATGTAACATGAGGCACATTTTTTTTGAAGTCATACTAAAAAATGGAGAAAGAAACAGCATGAATATTAATATTTTTATTTAATCTAAATATCTCAAATATTATTATTTGAAAATGTAGTCAACATAAACATTATTGAGATCATTCATATTCTTGTTTTTTTGTATGAAGTTTCAGTAAACATGTAGGTTTTACAGACTCACAGAACAACCTAAGTTAGAGTAGCTCTACTTCAAATGCTCAGGAACCACAAAGGGCTGCTAGCCACAGGACTGGCTAGCACAGGTTCACAGCACCTCTCCTGTCCAGGGACAGGTGCACAAACATGCATGGAGAACTGGTGGCACAAAAACACTTCTATTAGCAGAATAACCACATAACAGTTTACTCTGCATTGCTCGGGCAGCCAGTGTTGATTAATGTTCTAGACCAAGTATTGCTCAGCCAGGTGCCATTTCAACCAGTTGATTCTCATTTGCATGAGATACACTTGTACATCTTTCTTTTATATTGTCTATTGCACACTTTTTTATTTAGAACATTGTACTCACCTTTTATATTTGTTTCTAGTGAAATCTAGTAATTCCTAATTTTCTTTGCTTATCCATGTTTTCTTATTTGTGAAAACCTATAATTTTGTACTAAATCTATAAAAACTCTTACCATAAGCACATTAGATATAATTTTTATACTTTTCCAGAATTCAATGGTATTCTTACTCAATACAAGTGGACATATTTGCGACACTGAGATTGAATGGAAAGGCAATGCCAAAAGATCTGCAAAAGGAAAAACTGAAAAAGATAGAAATGTTAACATATCAGAAAGGATAAGTCTATTATGAAGTAGACAATGAAGATCTCTCCTTATTCTAAACTATTCATAATACAGGATAATACACCTTGAAAGAAGAAATGAAACTAAAAATGTTCCAGTAGTGACCAGTGAGTATGAGTAGTACTGACACAGTTCACCAATATTTAAATAGCTATCCTATAATCAGAAGTGGGAAAAATATTGTTATAAAATATTCATGCACCTTCTGCACTAAATGATATGGAACTTGTTTGTCATTTATTCAAAACAAGGGGGCTTATAAGCTCATTTATTATTTAGATCTAATAAATAAATTTATTATTTCGATCTAATAAATCTAATACACCAAATAATTGAAAGATATGGGCCAGTGAAATGTGAATTAGGACATTCTTCTTTAATGTCTTCACCATTATGTTCAGTGGGTATGCATTTCATTGAAAGTGTACTATCTACACAAAAAAGGAAAAGCCAACATGATAGTGTAGTGTGTTGTTCAAAAAGAGATAATAATGTAAAAAGAATTCAGAAAGAGTTTAGATTCTACTGCCCAGACTGTGATGGTATACTGTGTTCTGAATGTTTAAAATATACTAAACACAGGAAAAATTACTGAATAAATTTGATGAAATTAGCAATTTTATATTTTCTATTGTCTTATAAAAACTAATTAAAAATGAAATTTATTGGTCATCCTGTATTTAAATAATTGGACTAATAAGTGGCTAACATCTATCTTCATTCCTGTCCCATTCACTTAGTAAAGAGGGAGTAATAGTATAGTTTACTAAACTATGATCTCTGGTTTAGCATCAGAAAACCCTAGCTTAATATTTAAAATTGCTGATAGCCATTTGTGATCTATAGATGGTTAAACTGAATGTTTTAACTCAAAGATTTCATGAGCAGGGTCATAATAAGATCCAGAACTAAGTCCACAGTAGAATTCCAAAGAAATCACTGATATGAGTGTTGCTGATTGCAAAGGTCTGGGCCACTGTATCCTAGGTTCAAGTGTAGTGATTCTTTAGCCTCTAACATGCTTGGTGCCTGCTTTACAGGGAATACAAAGCTTCTAGAAGTCTGATTGAAAGATAACAATTGGGCCCCAAGCACAGAACGGAGCAGTGCAAGGTTATACTGGCTACAACATGTACCTGAAGGTCTCTGGCTACAGATACCTACAAGCACCTCACTGAGATGTCTTAGGAGCTCTTCAAACTATGTGCAAAACTATCACTACTATAGCTGTCACTGTCAGAGCCATCAGCAGCACAAGCACCATGGCCTCATCACTACACCATCATCACTGTTGCAGGCACTATTGTTCCCCATCATCTTACAGAACAGCATGCTCCCCAAAGGCTTCATGTTGGCACAGGCGGGGCCTTCGGAAGGCAGCTGAATCTTGGGGGCAATATGGCTTGTTACTGTTAGGAGATAGGATCTTGTCCCAAAGAAGCAGGTCACTGGGATCACAACCTCCAGGGACACACCTTCCTTCCCAGCTCCTCTGCTCTCTGCTTCCTGGCTACCATGATATGAGCAGCTTTTCCTCTATTATGCCCCTGCCTTGGGTCCTGCTGACCTAGACTGAAAACATAAACCAAAATAAATTTCTCCTCTTTTAAGCTGTGAGTGTGGGGTACTGTGTCCTATGGATGACGAAGTGATTAAGGCACAGCCATTTGTTTCTGTCACCACTGCCATCATGGTTGTCCATCACCACTATGAACACTGTTGTCACAAACATCCCTATATCACCTGTTAGGAAGTCTTCCATTAGTGCCTCATCTTCACTTCCCTCAGACATTCTTCAGTACCTGCTGGACTCCTATTCAACCTTTATGATCCACTGGAAATATCATGATTCGAATTCTTGTCCACCTCATAGCCAAATGAATTCCTCTCTCATTTCTCAGAGCCATCGAAAAAGCCCTTTGTGTGTATCTGAACTGAAATATAACGACCCAATTATATAATATTAACTTTACTTTCAGCACCTAGCACTGAACCTTGAACCTACTGTAGGAACCAAAATACAAATAAATCATGTGTGTTTGGAATTCAAATGAGTGGGTTGAATATCTGTTTTTGGATGCCAGTGACTTCTAATCCTGCTGCCATTGCTTGATTGGTACATTCCTTGTATACTGAGCTAAAAAGTGATTTGAGGTTGTGAGCTGATATCCCATTATTCTACATATATTCCACCTTGAAAGGGATGTAAATAATGATAAACATGGTCCATAACTCATAGCCCCTCATGAATTTCAATGAACGACACAGAGCCCATCTTTAATAACTTTTGATGGACATATCATACAGTTCAACCATTTATGGTTCAATTACATGGGGTTTTGTACATCAGAGATTTAGGACATAATCACCACAAAGTGATTTTAGACAATTTTCATAACCACAGAACTGAACGCTGTTTTTACCCTCAAATCTTTTCACCAGCTCTAGGTAACCACTAATCTACTTTCTAACTCTGTATGTCAGCCTATTTGTCATATAAATTTAGCCCTACATTAAATGGTCTTTTGTGACTGGCTTCTTTCAGGCAACATGTTATCTTCAAGGCTCTTCCATGTTAAAATATCTATTAGTACTTAATTTCTTTTTATTATCAAATAATATTGTATGAATGTGCCACATTTGTATTATCCCTTCAAGATCAATTTATGTTTATTTATTTATTTATTTATTTATGTATATTTTACTTTTTGGTTATTAAGCACAATGCTGTTATGAACATTCAAGTACAAATTTTTGTGTTGCTATAAATTGTCATTTCTTTTAGGTAAATACCCAAGAGTGGAAACATTTTATGGGTAACAATGTTAACATTTTGTGAAACTTTTCCAAAGTGTTTACACTATTTTACAAACCCACTGACAAATGAAGGAAGGTTCCAGTTCCTCCATGTCCTTACCAATACTTGTCAGTGTGGCATTTTCTTATAGCCATCTCAGTGCATGCAAAGTGCAATCATTATGGGTTTGGTTTACATTTCTCTAAGTAATTATTTAGAACTTTTAATGTGCTCACTGGGAATTTGCATATGTTTTTTAGAAATATATTCAAATTCTTTGACCATTTTTAAATTTGATCATTTTATATTTTATGATTTCTTTGTATATTTTATGTAAAACTACCATATCAGATATTTTTAAATTGCATTCTTTATTGGTACAATTTGCATACATCTCACAATCACACATAACATTGGGGAATTTGTACCAATATATGACACAGTCATATCAGATATCTGATTTGCAAATATTTTGTCCTATTTTGTGAGTTGTCTTATGAGGATATGAAGGGTTAATATTTTTATTTTTAGGAACTACAATTTATTTTTTCTTTGGTTTATAATGCTTTGAGTATCATATCTTAAAAGGCTTTATGTAGCCTAATTTCATAAAGTTTTATACCACTGCTTTATTGTAGGCGTGTTATAGCTTTACCATTCATATTTAAGTCTATGATCTATTTTGAGTTAACTTTTGTAAGTGATATAAAAAAGCTTCATACATCATTTAGAATTTTAAGAAACGAAGAGACCACAAAATTTTCTAAGTATATCTCATGGCTACATTACCACATTTTTTTATTGAAGGCAACAATATTTAAGTGATGTCTCTCTTGAACATTTCAGAGAGAGACCTGACATTCAAGATGCCTGGAGAATTTTATACAGGAAGAATCAGGAAAAGTAAAACAAACTTACCAAGTTGCTTGTAATATTGATAAAATTTCTCAGAAATTGATTTTAGTGTCTTGTAATATCTTTCATGGCTATGATCTCTACATTCTCAACAATGAAAATTCAAAAGGTGCTTATGGTTTCTCGTTTTTTTCATTTTGTTCTTTCTGTCCTTGTTCTCTTTCTCTTTCCCCCATTCTCCGTCCTCCCTCCTTGCTTCCTCAAATCTCTTCCTTTCCTTCACAGTTCCTTTTCTTTTCTTCTTCCTTAACTTCCATCTTCTCTCATTTACTTCCTAATTTCCTTTCTTAACTCTCCTTTCCAATAATATATAATCTCTTTGAAAGAATCCCTGGGTGTTGGCTACCTGGGCAGTAATTTCCCACCCCATCTTCCCACACACAATGCGGGGCATAGGACCAGTCAATATGCTCAATAAGTATTTCAGGGTTTGGTTTGAATAGCTAAACTCTGCTCATGAGCTCCAAATACAAACAAAACATCCCTTTTTCCCAAGTGACTGTACATGTACTATTCCATCAATATTCAATTTTGGAGAAGAAACATTTAGTAGATTAAAAAATAAATAAGAGAAAAAAACAATTTCAAAGTAAAGCACTTATATGTATAATACATAAATGGAAAAGATGAAGGAAAAAATCAAAATGTCAAGTATTTTGGAGGAATAAATGCTCTATTTTTATGGTATTTCTCATAATATGCACGTTATTTTTAAAAAGATAAATTTTTTCAAAAGAAGTACTATTGATGACTTTAGATCTGAAGAAAGATGTAACTTGCTGGTCATTTAAAACTGTTGTATAACAAAAATGTTATACAAGAAAATGCACATTTATGACTATACAGTCTTATACAAATGTGACTTACTACTCTCATTCAGGTAATGATAACACAACAAATCAGTATTATCCAACCTGTTTTACTGTTAAAATATTTAGCACTCAAATTTCTGATCATTTAACACAATCATGTGGCCATGATAATATCTGTCACTTCCTTTTCTGGTATCACTATGTGCACATTTCTACGTATCAAAGACACATTTATTAGCCCCTTATTGTTTAAATAAAGTGACCTCTACTTGAAGGTCTCATCAGGCAACATCTAAATACTTAATAAAATCTGTGTATAATAAGAGAGAGAGAAGATATCCTGTAGATTTCTGTAAAGTAATTGTTAGGAAACTTTAAAAGCTCTGGAGGTTGTGGTCCAGTGGTTCTGCTGTGGATCCCATGGAGACTGCAGCAAAGGTTTCTAAGAGAATTTCAAGGATCAAGAGTGAAATGTGCTGAGCTTATGAGAGAGAGAGAGAGAGAGAGAGAGAGAGAGAGAGAGAGAGAGAGAGAGAAAGAGAGAGAGAGAGAGAGAGAGAGAGGGAGACACAGAGAGAGAGAGAAGACCCCCTTTTCCTATTCCATGAACTTCAAAATCAGAGTTCAAAGCCCACTTGGTCCTTCACTGGCTGCCTCTCAATAAAAATACCATCTAATTTCACAATTCTAATTATTATTCCCTCAGTTTACTAACTGAAAGTATGTTTTCAGAGATGCTCAGGAGTAGAGATTTATTTTGTCTGAGGTCAGCTTTACCAGGAGTTAACTCTTCCTTTCCTCAGGTTTTATATTCTTTTAAAAATGTTACTTCAAATATTAATGAAACATTAGATTACACAATAGAAAGTGGTTCAAGTTTGCTGCCACAGATTTTACTTACACACTTGTAGTTGCATTACAGCTTAACTGCAAACTGGAGTTTTAAATATTTTCTAAGCTCACTATCTTCCCAGGAAAATTCCAGACAGTTCTAGAAGCTCTTTCATTGTATCTGTTTTTGTAAAAATCTTTCCTTATATAAATTATTTCTAATACCACAAAGGAAAGGCAATGCCATCTGTTTGACATCCAGCCAGAGCTAATAAGTGCAAATGCCCTACACTGTGGAGACAACATCTGTAAGGGGGCTTGGGAAGGGTGAATGAGGTAGTCCCAACTTTCAATGGTATACATCAAGAAGAACATGAAAATGAAATGGAGGCGGCTCTAGCTCTGCTTGGAGGGGAATCTACTTGCTTTAGGGCAAAGCTCTGATTAGAGTCAAGTATGTTGTAGAAAATAATCTATGATTGCATACTTACAGGAGTAACATTTTAGAACTGTTCTCACTTCTTCATATAAATGACTATGTCTGGCAGAAATTTCCAGAATTGTTTTAGGCTTTTAGCAATATCACATCAGTTTAACCACTGAAGTCTTTTACTGGCTATTCACACTGGATATTGACTTCAGTGTGAATCCCATGTGACATACTCTTGCTGTTCCCCTTCTTTGAGCACATTTACTTCTTTTGCCCCTTATGTCTCAGTTAACATGTTCCTCCTTGCTGGAAGCTTCCTATAACCCCAACACTTTCAATCTGGAAACAGATATTCCCTAATACTCAGAACTTTCTTTATTAGAGTAGTTATGCCTCTCCACAGTAATTACAGAGACCATGTTGTCACCACAGTTGGACATAATCCCTCTCACAGAAAGTGCTCAGTAGCCATTTGTGGAATGGGCAGAGAAAGAATGCATAAATTATCCGAAGGGGATGAGTTTTCAAACCCCGTCACATGTACAGAAGGAGGAATGGGGAATTTGCACGTGGAAATGAGAGAGTTTTGCCATGGCTGGAGAGAAGGAAAGACAGAATGTACTTAGATAATCCAGAGTAGTGTAGAAATAAATGCTTCACTGGAAAAGTATCAAAGAATCAAAGAAGGAAATGAAATGAAAATGAAGGCACAAATGAAATTGAAGTGCAAACATTTTAAGTGAGCAAATGTAGTTCTCTGAGAAGGGGATGAGTTCTCTCAGAACACTGCTAAACACCAAGTTCAGCAGATATCTTTTTGGTTTCTCCATATGATATTGCCAATGGTCAATTTTGCTGTTTTATAGCAGGATTTAAAAAAAATAAGCTTTTCATATTTGGGTCCCAGGGCATTCCAACACTATGGAGACAGGCCTTCATGAAAACTCTCTTCTACCTAACAATGTTTGTAATTTGGTGTCAAAATGTTTATCTGAAAAATAATGTTTATACTGAAGTATTTATCAATGAAATGATATAATGTCTGATATTTGCTTCAAAATAATCCAGGATAGGGGTGGGGATTGGCAATGAGTTGAATAACTGCTCAAGTTGGATGAAGGGGGTGTGGGGATTCATTTTACTTTCATTTAGAGTTGACATTAAAAAGGATTTAAAAGTAATGCACCCAAGTCCAGTGGGCCATAAATTAGCAAGGAGTTGATTTTAGAGAAACACTCTATTCCACTCCATAGAAGCAGGCCTGCATCTGCCAGGAGAAAAGCCAGCTTTCATCAGTGCCAAACTTCGAGTCAGACCTCATCTGGTGCCATGTGCTTCCTCCCAGATATCTGCATGGATGCCACAGTAGGACAGGCTTCTTATGAAACTTGAAAACATGTGTGACTCTGTAGGAAACTTTCAATCGGCCAAAATTCTTTAAATTCTTCTCTAAATATTAACATTTTATAAACTCACCTTTCAAATGAGCAGTTTACTTAACTTCAATACAAAGACTTTCTCAACAAATGGAATCCCAGAAAACAAAGTTTTGGAGCCGTTTAGAAAATAATTATTTCAGAAACAGAAGACAAAGACAATGCCCAAAGATGACAGTAGATGATAAGAAGCTCCTGATAGAATCAACTGCATAGACTTTAAAAGTAAATGTTCTCAAAAGAAAAATATGGCACTGGCCAGGCGTGGTGGCTCACGCCTGTAATCCCAGCACTCGGGAGGCAGAGACAGGAGGATTGCTGAGTTCGAGGCTTGCCTGGGCTACCTAGTGAGCTTAGAGCCAGCCCGAACTACAAAGCGAGACCCTGTCTCAAAAAAATAAAAAAAATAAAAAATAAAATAAAATATGGCACTGACTGAAGGTCAAGGGTCTAAACTACCTCACCAGAGAGGGCAAGATCCTACTTTTGCTGAATGGCCTACTTAACCTCTGTCCCTTGTTTTTCCTAAATGTAAAATGGAGATGATAAGAAAACTAATCTTGAAAAGTTGAAATATTAAATGAGCAACTGTGTATAAAACTCTTTACAAGAACATGGCACACAGTAAATACACTGTAGACACATTTTATTTTCACCTCGTAATACAATCTTTTTATCTTTATTGAATGAGTTCCTGTTCTTAGAATAAGCATTAATAACTGATCATAACACAAAGTCCTGGGTATCTGGCCTCTGCTGACCTCTCCAGCCTCAACTAGTACCATTTTCTGCATTCGTCTCTATGTTCCAGTCTTGCAGGGTTCCTACGAGTTAGGGGAAGGCATGTGAATCTTTCTGCCTCAGAGCCTTTGCAGAAGCAAACCCTCTTGTCTTGCCATGCCCCGTCTGTTGCTGGGGAAAAATTCCCAACACTCACGAATTAAAGGAGGAAAATTTATTTTAGCTCACAGTTTGTAGAGGTTTCAGTCCATGTTGGCTGCTTCCAAGGCAGGGAACCATGGCACAGGGGGATATCAGAAGAGAGACAGTCCATTGCTTTGCACTGAAAAGGTGGCAAAGCTTCCTTCCTCTTTCCCATTTATTCTATTCAAAATACTCCTATTGGTTGGTGTCACCTACACCCAGGGTGGGTCTTCCCTCTTCGGTAAATGCATCATCCACGTGCAGAAATATACTAATCCAATTAGGGAACTAAAGCAGTTCTCACATCCATCATGAAGTCACTCTCCAAAACCCCAGCTATGAGTGCATGAGGCTTTGGAGAGGCATCAAGATTTATGCACTAACACCTTGTTGTCCAATACCTCCATCCTTCCTCCTGATGTTCTCCCACCCATGCAGCACAGCATGGCTCATAGTCAGATCTTCAGGGGGCTTTCTGGATGCTCTTCAAGCTCTACGCTCCTCTTCTGTTTTGCATATTCATCCCAGATGTAAGTCTGCATTTAGAGTTCTAATTCTTTTATTGGGCAATGAGTTGTCAAATAAGTACTCAATAAATATTTGTTCATTCTTTCTAGAAATACCTGACTGGCTAACATGTTTTCTTTTATGAATACGTTAATAGATAAACAAACCATGGATGCTCAGAGAAGTGCCTAGATTTTGCCTTAGACCATTGTGATATATGGCAGCTCCAGAAACTCACAAGGGCCTTCAGTTTCATGGAAACCAGAATGCTCTTAAATTGGTGGGAAGAACACTACATCCCACTATATTCTCATTTCTCCTGCCTCAAGAACCTCTTCCCTTTGGTCAAACTGACTTCACAGGCCTGTAGAACCATGGATGAGTTTCCCCCACTGGAGCTGCATTTCCTTGACAAGACAAGCAGACTCTGAAAGCTCAGCCTCACACCCCTGTAAGGTGGGGCTCTAGGCAGTAATTCACATCGAGGTGTCATCCGAAAGCCATTCACTTTCAGAAACCTCAGAATGGTGGATTTGTATCAGTGTTTTGACTTCACCATCAAGGAATCTGTTTCTTTTCTGCATATTACTTAATACAGAAAATGTAAACATTTTCTAGCAATACTTTTAAAAATCATTCTAACAAATCTTATGTATCTAAACACAGTTCACACTGTGCTGGTCTGGGTCTTGAATGAAATGGAATTTGCCACAGATGGTTCCAATGAAGAGACTTCAATGAAGGGGTTTCAGAAGAAGGGGAAGGAGTAGGGTTAATGAAGCAAACAAAGAGATGCTAAGGTAACCAGAAAGTAGACAGGGAGCAGCCATTAGCACGTGTCAGGGTGCAGGAGCCAAGAGAGATGTAAGTGAAGCTCAGGAAACACTGCCAGGGAAGGGCCCAAAAGGAACATGAAGGAAGTTCCCGATTTTGTTCTCCTTCCACCCTCCCCTCTCCTGTAGCACCTCTCACTGGCCAGTTGAGAGCCACCAGGGAAACCCCAGTGATGTAATCCTCAAGGAACAACTTTCCTGAGAGCAATGGGGCTGGCTGCCCATTTCTGCTTAGCCTTATGATAAAACATTAGCTCACAGAAGCCGTGGAAATACATCCAAGGGAATGTTTTCCTTGAAAACTCTGAGGTGGAGCCAGAAAGAAAAAGAAGGTACGACCGCAGAGGTCAATGAATGGAACAAACAAACTAACACCAGTTTTAAAATAGAGCAGAAAGACTTCACTTTAAATGTTTTCAGTAAGAGCATGCTGCCCTTGCTGCAGCAGCCCCTGCAAAACTCTTCAAATTAAGGGACACACTGGGTTTGAAGTGATAACCGATTCTCAGATTGGGTCTCAGACTCCTCCAAGTTCAAAGTAAGATCCTTGGGATATTGTCTTAATCCAAAGATCAAGGCAAACGCTGCATTTCATTTTTCATAATCTGTTAGTACCCCAACTCCATGACTTGAAAAAAAAAAAGAGACTCGGGCCATATTGGATTTGCATTGTGGCTTCCAGCTACAAATCTCCAATTGCTTTGCTCCCAGGGAAGTGGTCCCTCTCACACAGGGCTCATTCCCCAGGCAAAATTGCTAGAGCTATGTTCCTGCCGCCAAATGCTCTCCTTCTTTTTCACTGCCCTCTTGAGGATTCTCCTTCCCACAAGATTACTCTGTTTTCTACACAAAAGGATCAAGTTAGACAACTATTACAGTGTAAAACTTCAGAAAACACTGAATCCTAGCACTTTGTAGGACACCAGAACAGAAGTCTGAGGAAAAGAAGAAGAGAAAAAGACAGTGAACAACGTGGAGAGAAGGAGGAGGAAAAATGGGAGAAAAGAGAGAAACAAGAGACTGGTAAGAAGAGAAGTGGGTAGGGAAGAGGAAAGGAGAAAAGAACAAGTAGCTCGCTAAAGGCGTATCATACTCAACCACATCATGATGTATTAAACTATCATTGTATTCATTTTCTTTCACACATATTCAGCAGTCTGTTTCCCTTTTATGGCCACAGGATCAGCCATGGCATACACTGTCCACCTTGCCAGCATTCTCACTTTTCTTCTATCACTTCTGCTCTAAATAATCATTGCTAAAACATGCTTTCCTAGAAAACAACATGGCTATCCATGGGAATATTACAAAGGAAAGAACAAATGGAAGAGAAAGACAAAAGTGGAGAAAAAGAAGGGTTCCTATAATAATGCATAAATTTATAGGGCTGGCCTAACCCTTGAAACCTCTCCAGTTTTATATCCTTACTCTATAGCCGGGGCAACTGAGGGCCAATGAAAGCAACATGGGAAAGAATGGCAGAATTATGTAGCTCGGCAGGACTATACATTCTCCTAAGAAGGAAGCACTGATGGAACAGGTCTTGCAGATACCAGCTAGCCTTTATACCTCATATGAATCTAAGACTCCTGAGGATTATGAACTGAAAGGTGTGTCAACTTCCCCTCAGGAGCTGTAAGGTAACATGGGGAAAAACTATCCCAACTGACAGCCACATTTTTAGAGAATGTTTATCTGAGTTCAATTCCCTGTTCAGAGTTGGTGAGACAGTCAGGTTTGCCTACGTTTATAATTCTGTAAACATAAATAAATGTATATGTATGTTTATCTACACACACATGTGCTATCACTGGCAGATTCAAGCTCGGACCCAGGTCCAGAGAGCCTTCCACACTGCACAGAGTCCTTGACTCAGCAACTATGTGTGAACCCATCATGCTCTCTGCCCCTTGTTTTCTTTTGTGATGTGGCTGCCTCATCCAGCTGTAAGAGATTAACACGAGCAACTCCTATAGCATCAGCTCAGATACTTCCTGGACATCCTACAACAAGATGTTGCTTTTGGATTGGAAAGAAGGGCCACAGCTCTCCTTGACATGCCATATTTCAGGGGGGAAGGCCTCTTTATTTCTTCTCTCCATTTTTAATGGGTGACCTTTCCTAGTCTCCATGGGCTGCTGTGATGGAGATAACACAAATTATGGTGCTTGGAATTACTTAAACTCCACAATTCACAAGCATTTAGATTATTTAACTGCTGATTACGATTATTTAAGCTGAAAGACTATACTTCTCTAGCTCAAAAAATGTTTATATTTCCATTAAAAACCACCAGACCAAGGGCCCTTTTGACTGACATTCTATATTATTAAAACGATACATATAGTGCACATTTTTTTTTTTGCCAAAAGACAGTTATATACCTTATTTTGTTTGAAGATAAGGAAACCTTCAAAAGCTCTCTCCAACTAGTTCTCTTCCTGCTCCTTACTCCCCCATCAGCCAGTCTCCTGCCTTGCTCTCCAAGGCAGGCAAGAAGAAGCACCTCTCCACCCTCCTTCTACAAGTCAATCAAATCTCTTCTCCCCATTCCTAGGCTTGAAATTGTTAGGATGACATTGCAAGATCTTCATAAGAAGACTGCACTCGATGCTTAAGATCATGGGCTTGAGCATCTAACACATTTGTTTTCCAGGTATCAGAGCCTCGGTGTCTGCATCCATAGGAAGGGAGCAATCATCTTCCCACCTTATAGACAGCAAGGGACATCAATATGCATGTGAGACACTTAGCCCATACCTGACATGGACAAAACACTTAATAAATGCTCATTGGTAGATTAATCCCATTGCCAAGACCTGCATGCACTTAACAATACCTATGCTGAGGCCAGTTTAATGCTCCAAAGGCATGTTAATCACAGAGAGCACGCTCCTGGCAGAGTTGGTAAAGGACCATCTGATATGCAAATTCATACATTTCAGTTCCTTCCCTGTCAGGACTTGTGGAACACCTTTCTGTGTTTTTCATATATTTCATATCCAAAGAGTTACTGGGGGGAAAAGAACTATGAACAAATTATAGGAAAATCCCACCGTGGTCACACATCATTCTGACATTTGGCAGGTGATTCTGCATCACACAGAATGCCTCAAAGAAAAAAATAAAGAACAAAGAACTTAACAACAATTGTTAAGTTTCATCTATGTTCAGGACACTTATTTAGTAGAATTATGCATAGAATTCTACACTGCAAGGAGTCTTTGGGAGCCCTTGTGCATCTCCACACTTGAGAAGGAAATTCAGCTGGAACAAGTAAGAAAGTTCCTACTGCTGTGAAACTGTCACACTGAAAGAAGGGTCACCTTCCATAGTCGTGAGGCAGCACAAATCAATCCACTTCTTTTTTACAGGCCATTCCTTTTACAGTTAGTTGGAACAAGCATCTATCTTCCTCCCTTTTCCAGACCTAACATTGCTCCATCCTCAGCTATCTTTAGAATAATATTTTTAGGTACCCCTCAACCCATTTATTGCAGGACTCAACTCGGATAAAGACTAGACACACATGCGTATAGGTGAATGTCTGTTAGGAATATTCTCTCTACAGGCAGAGCTGCAATTTTTTTGTTTTTAAAGACAGGGTCTCACTTTGTAGTGCAGGCTGGCCTTAACCTCACTATGTAGCCCAAGCAAGCCTCTAACTCGGCAATCCTCCTGGCTCTGCCTCCAAGTGCTGGAATGACAGACGTGAGTCACCACACCCAGCACTGTGGTGTGTGCAACTAATTGTTGGTGGATGTGAGTCACCACACTGGTATTGTTGTATGTGGTCACTGGGGATCAAACCAGGGAGCTATGCTTGCCAGGCAGGTGCCAGAACCACTGAGCTAAATCTCTGGCCCTACAAAATATTTTTAATGATTTATGAGATAACATACTAATTGTCTTCATTTCTTTCTCTTTTATCAGACTGATTGCTCCCCAGTACCCTTTCCTTTCTTTGTATGGTAATACATTCCTCAAATATTCACTGGGCATAGTGCAACTCACCTAACAGCTATGTTTCCTGGCCTGTTTTGAAGTTAAGTGTGACCATATGGCTTAAAACTATGGCCAGTAGGCCCCTTCTCCCACACTAGGTCTGGCAGCTTTAGAATATAAGCTCTATGAACAGGAGGATTTTTGTTTGAAGTCCTTTCTGTTCACTTGAAACAACCCTTAGATAAGTGCTTAGGCTTATATCAGTCCTTGCACAAAGCAGATGCTCAACAACTATTTATTACACAAACTGTTAAATAGCTCAGATGTCAATGGATGGTATGTGCAACTTAAAGAGCAGACAGACTCCTTTCTTTTCCCTCCTTTCTGCTACAGTGTGGATTGGAAAGTTAAAATTGAAGCAAAAGCCTTGTACCATGAGATAGAAGCTGAATACTAAGAATGGCAATGCATCCAGACAGGAGTGTGGCTATCTGATGACTACAGAGCTATTTGAGCTTCTCAAATGTAGAGTTTTCAGTTCCTCACACTGGAAGCTAACTAGAACATTCCACCACTCTAAAGTTATTCTTTACAATAAGTTTTGCTTAGCTACTGTAAGTATCATGTACAAACGTTTTGTCTTCTGCTATGGGCTACATCTACACCTCGATGCAAATAAATTTTGAATGAGCCACATTTATCACCTCCTTATTATCACCTGTCTCCAGTAACTACAGGTAATTTAAAGAGCTACAAACATCTTCAGCAGTGTTCCCAATAGCTCAAATATCTTTTAGAATAGCAGGTAGTAAATAGAATTAGAGTAGGACTTTGTAGGGCACAGTGCCATACTACACAATATTTTAAAAACTATGGCACTGAAAGTTTTTGTTCATTAGTGAAACATTCATGTCGCAACAAAAGAAAAAATTGCTGACTAAAGTTAAATTATAATTTGAAAGTAGAATCATTGTGCACTCACTGTACTAAGTGTACCCAATATCTTAATTGTATCAATATTAATTGCAGTCTTTTATGGCTTAGAATCACCTTCCCTTAAATGTATAATCTCATTCAACTCCCAAAGCATCTCTGCAAAAAGTGCAATTTCTCTTGCCTGCTTCTACAACTGAATTTATCAATTTAAGTAACAGTTACCTCCAAAACTCCTCTCCCAGGCTCCATTTATCCTCTGCAAATTGCCAGGCACTTAGGATTCCTTCCTAAAGAAATGTGATTTGTCTTTTCTCATGTTGGCATGGAGTAAAGAACAAATTGATTTTATCATTTTCTGCATGGCGCTTCCCCTTTGAAGGGTACTTACCTAATGAGTGGCTCTCTCAGAAGGGAATTGCAGATCAAAGGAGCCAACAGGATAATGCCCTAGAATGAGCTGCTGCCTTACCTCAGTGTAAATGGCCTAAAATAACCCAGTGTATACAAAGGCTTGTGAAGCTATCTGGAGAAGATGTCTAAAATCCAATAATACCTAGTAAATTAAGATGGATTGCATGACATTATCGAATGCATTGAAAATGTAGGGATCTGCCTAAAATTTTTATATCACATAAGCACAGGAAATCACCACCAAAAATCTAAGACATATATCACATTATGTGGCTATTAGGTAGTTATTAAAATCCTTATACTCAACATAGTACAGTAAGTGAAAAATATTATTTGGGTTGCCAGTCAACCTGTCAAATTACTATGGCCATTTAAATTGTCCCATAAAATACACACAGATAGATTTAAAATATTGTATCTCATGGCCCTGAATCCCCTTTAGCCACAAATATCAAATTCACCTGCCACCAAGTGAATAACATGGCTTTGGTTACCGAATGGTAAGCTTATTAACCAGTATTAATAAAATTAAATATAAAGAATAACGCTTTTCCTATTTTTAATTAAATTCCTTTTAAATACAGACCAATATAACATTCATCACGAGATGTTTAAGCAAGAGATTTTGGATGTTTTTAAAGTAATGTTATTCACAAGGAAAAGCAAATATTATATATATGTATGAAAATATATGCTTGGGAACTATTCCTTTCAGTGTAGGAATAATGACTACAGTTAGAACACCAGCAAATAAAAAGAAAACTGAAGAAGGAAATGTTCAAGAAAAGAATCCAACATAAAATAAATTCAAAGAATCCTTTGGAATGAACCTGGCTTTAGTTCCGAAAAGGGTTCCCAGATGGTGGGAAGGTCCTCAGACTGTCCACGTCCCTCTCCCTCAAATAACTAAGGGCTCTTGAGACATGGCTTTCTAGACAGAATTTCAAACTTCTGGTTATTTAACTACATTTTCATCTAATCGTTTATTTCTTCATTCAGTTCATTCTTTCATTTTACTAAAAATTCAAGCTTGACAAGGTCAAGGAACAGTGCCTGTCACATAGTAGATGCTCAGTGAATAGTTATCAGTTTTTAAACTAATTCATTCTTTAATTCCTTATGACCAGGGACTGGATCCTTAACATGTGACAGACTCCCAACATGTAATCTTAAAGGAACAAATTGCAAGTAAAATAAATCTCAGGAGAACTTTAAATTAGAAGAATCTGACAATATTTTCTCACCATAAATTCAATCTAAATTTAAAACAGGCAGTTCTCTTTCTGACAAAGAAAAATGGCAAAGGAAAATGCAAATCAGTGTGGCAGATGTCCCAAGATGATGTAACACAAAACAAAGGTAAAACTGAAACAATCAGAACCGCTGATAGCTATCAAAATGTTGGAACAGGTACCTTTGTGATGATGAAACAAGTATGCACTTCACTGCAGTGGTACCCGAACAGATCGCTTATCTCACAGATCATTTAGATGTGATAAAATTGCAAAACACACAGACACACAGCCAGATAGACACACACACACACCAGAGAATCCAGGCAAGCTTGACAGGCTATACCCTTATCAATTTCCTACCACAATATCATACCATAAATAACAAGATTTTAACAATCCCCAAATGGGTGAAGATTACAAGAAAATTCTCTGTTCTCTTTCTTATAGTCTATAATTATTTAAAACTAAATTAATAAAAATGAAACAGGAAAATATTTATGAAAACATCTTTTTCATTAGAAAAACATTGGAACTAAGATAAATTTTCAATAGTGGCTAGAGTTGTATGACAGTAGACCAAATAACTAAAAATACTATAATACAACTGTCTCTTGATGACACGGAAACTGCTTATATTGGAAAAGCAAAAGGAGTAGAACTTATAAAATATGCAAGTACAATCTATTAAAAAAAAGAGAAGCCTATGTAAAAAGTATGCATCAAAATGTCACAAGTGTCTATTTTTACACATTACAGTCATGAGTAATTTTTTTTTACATTGCTTCTCTTTAGGAAGATTATGTTGCCTTTCTCTTGATTGGGACTTATGCTGTTTCTAACCCTAGACTGCCTCTCTTTTCCTACCATGGTTTGGAAACTGGTAGACCTGACTGAAGATACACTTACATGATGGGTACCAGATGAATGACAAAAATCTTGGCAGAAAGTGATAATAACTATTACAGATGGTAATACACAACTGGTTGTTCTCACTAACTTACTACAATTCAATCCAGGTCAAGGAACCATATGTGAATTCAACTAAAAAATCATGATCAGTGTAACCAGTTGCATGACTTTAACAAGGTAAACAAGGAACATAGTGGGGCCATCAAGCACACTTACCTTGTACCTGTGACCACTATAGGTCTAAGCAATGAGTCCATAAGCTGTGCTTCTGGGCAAGTTAAATAATGAATGGGTCCATACTGGACTTAATGAAGTCAGGCTTCGTTACATTTACAAAGGAATTAACAGAGGAATTTTATATTCATTTTGCAGTGGCAGCAGATTAAGCATTTCAGCAATACTGTGGCTATTTACCAAAAGAGGTCTTAGTTAGGTGCTATCTGAAATCATGAAATTAAGTAGGACAACATACACATGAAAAAGGTTTCTGTGTTTAAAAACAAAATAAATCAAAATTTTAGATAAATGGCTCTGCAATAAGTATATTAAACAAATGAGATTTCCATTCCCAGATAGAGCAATTTACACACATATATCATTTGTGGTGTGCCAAGATCTCTGTGAATACCTCTTCCTACAAGTACTCCATGCAAGTCATTATAAAAGGAAACTGGAGGACCAGAGATATAAAGTGCATTTCCCTGAAGTCAGGCAGATATCAAGTGAAAGCAAAAAGATATCAAATTAGGTCTCACAACTCCCAAACCAGGACATTTTGCCATACACTTGTTATCTTAAAGCCTTGAAAGAATATTCTTTTTTGATAAATAGGAAGTAATGAAAGTTTCTTTATAGAATATAATTTATCACTTCAGGAGAAGTAACCTAAAAACAGCTAGCAAATAGTGAGGACAATTAGAATATTCAACATACAAGAAGGCAGAAGTGTGATGTGAACGAAACAGGGATGCTGATGGAATCACTGTACACTTATTGTCAATTATGAATACGATTATTGAATATTATCAGTAAATTACTCATCGAGATTATAATGTCACAGAAGCTAGAAATATCTTTCTTCTCAAGAGCTACATAAAATGCAATCCTTAGCCAGGCGTGGTAGCTTATGCCTATAATCCCAACACTAGGGAGGCAGAGACAGGAGGATTGCTGAGTTTGAGGTTTTCCTGGACTACATAGTGAGCTCAGGGCCAGCCTGAACTACAAAGCGAGACCCTGTCTCAAAAAAAAAAAATGCAATCTCTAGAGTTCTACCTATTTATTCCTTCAACAGTTACTGACCATAACTTAATATATCCCTGGCACTGCTAAAGGTTGTAGTCTTTTCTGTATATCAGACAAAAGTTCCAGATCTGATGAAATTCACAAAAGCTCCATCAGAAAAATGAAGTAGTAGAAAGGGAGCCTAAGGAAGAAGAATTTGATTTTAATGCTGACCAGATGGTCTAAACAAATTATTTGAATCTCTGAGCCTCAGTTCTCTTACTGAGTCTAATAATATCAGTTTTTATTACATCATATTTTATTAGGAAAAATGCTAGTTTATATGTTAAAAACTCAGTTGTTCTTAGAGAAACTGAGGTAGTTGATGAAGCATAAGAATTTTTTCCTCATTATTAAGTCCATCAAAATATATCATTCCATGTTTCCCATGATCTAAGCTTTCTGGGTTTAATGTTAACCATGTGTAAGACTTGCTGGGTCACCATAAAGTCACTCTTCCATACACAGCCACCAATTTCAAAGTCTATGTTACAGGCTTAAAATGCAATGATTAGGCAAGTTTCCCCAGTTGTAGAAGTTGAATTTAAATGCATCATAGTGGTTATTTCATTTAAAAACACACTGTTACTTGACTGATTTAGAAACAAATACATCTCAACTAATTATTACTAGAATCTTTCAGTAATATGCTTTCTTAAGTTCTTCCATGATGTTATTATTTCACTGTGAGAATAAAACAAGAGGTAGATATAGGTGGATATATCATAGGACTGTAGGAAGGACCATTTCTAAGCACTCAATTCAACTTTGATGATTAAATAAAAGAAAGCAATTGGTTTCAATCCAGTCTCTTGATTTACCCAAACTCTTCCCTCAACCGTGGTATTGAGGGGTTCATGGAAGGGGGTTCCAAACCTATTTTTTATCAACATGGGAAATTAGAGTTCTGCCTTCTAAACAAACAGGTGCCGACCTTGAGACTAGGAAAACCAACACAAGCCAGGCATTGTAGATGACTGAAAAGCATAGAATTCGCAAAGTTACAGTCACTATTAGGAAATTCCTCAGAAGAGTTTCCACTTAGAGCAGTGCTTGAATTACCATTGTGCTTAATAAAGCCCTTGTCTCTTGGCTGGCTCAAGACTTTTTCAACACATTTATGAATAGCAGGGATGTCCACAAAATACATACACACATAATCTTATGCTGGTTATATACTTATAAAATTAGATGAAAAATGTGCAAATTGAGACACCAAAGTTATAATTTAAAACTAGGAAACATAGTTTCAAAATCATTACACAAGTATTAGCTGACTTGTTTTTTTCTTGAGTTATTTACCTTCCTTTCCCTTTCCCACCCTTAATGAGAGGTCAGGAAAACAAAAGTGGGTACTCACTTCATCTCCAGAATCTCCTCCAGCTGTTTCCTTCTCTCTATCCTAAGGTTGGCCAAGTGTGCTTCCTTTTCAGCCAGGGATTGCTGTGTGGAGGCAAGGCGAGCTTTGGTGGCATCTAGTTCCTGTCTGGTCTTCTCCAATGCATTCATTAGTTCCTCTATCTGAAAGGTACATGGAGCTCTGTGTGGGATTTTACCTTCATTCAAGCACAAGGCATTCCTTGCTAGCTTGTGTTCTAACAAATACAAAGAAACCACAAATATTCTTGAACAAGGCACTGTCTTTTGAGCTCGGTTCTTTCTTTGTCACTGATTAAAAATAAGAATTTTAAACATAAGAAACATCAATTTTTTTCTAAGATCCACATTAAATTTAATTGCCCCAATAACCTTCATTGAAAGTACTTAATCTATTTATTACAAGTGGAGGTTGAGTGGACTGACCCAATTTCAGCCTCTGTTTGAACTAGGGGTTTTACCTTCATAGTTAGAGGAAGGTAACCCTCAAAATGCATTTTTCTTGGGACATTATACTTTTTGTATGACATTTATACTTTGACAGGAAGTTAATCAATGTGTTTCAGATTCATTCATGTTTGAACCAATCAAAGCCAGGTTTAGCCAAAGCTATTTGATGTCTAGGGGGACTCAGACACCCCTCACACCTCACCTCCATGACTCACATTCAGGAAACCAGATTTGGCCAAAGGTAAACAGAATTCCAGCCACAAAAGGTTCACGTTTGGTTTGCTCCTGAAGTTTGAGAGGGTTCTAAACTTGAAATAAATGACATATAACTTTTATAGAGTGCTAATACACCATAGAAATAAGCCAGACTATCAAGTATACAGGGTTTTGAGCCAGGTCTCAAGAAATTGAACCAAGGAACCCCAAGTCAAAGGCTTATCCTCCCCAAACCACTGGGGGCTTTTAAAAACCAACAGACAACAAAAAGGGTTGGTGTTTATGGTTTTGTTCCATAGAC
The DNA here is from genome assembly GCA_004025085.1 of Thryonomys swinderianus. Classification (NCBI taxonomy): domain Eukaryota; kingdom Metazoa; phylum Chordata; class Mammalia; order Rodentia; family Thryonomyidae; genus Thryonomys; species Thryonomys swinderianus. Next base: position 97,748 of record PVIC010000386.1, read on the forward strand.
TTCCATGGAGGAAACTGGTAAAATCCCATCACCTGCACAGGCTACATCCCTACTGCTGATTCAAAAATCATGATTCCAGGAAGTTTCTGGATTCCAGAGCTGATGTTTAGGTTTCCTAGCTACCCCTTCCAGCTGAACTTGGCAGCATGGGCTCATCCATCATTAAAGTCAACAGAACACTTTTCGAAATGTGTCAATGACATGTTAAGTTCCAACTCATAAGAACTTTCTACACCATTTCTGCAGTTTTACATGGAGTTTATTCAGAATAAGCAGTATAGTTCATATCCAAGGTAAATTACATGCTTTTAAGATTCAGAAAACCCTCCATTTTGTGCTGATAAAGAACAAATGTAATGACTATTAAATTTAAATCAAAGCTGAAACTAAAACCAGTTTTAAAATATAAAGGATAAACCTATGAAAGTCACAAAGCAACACCTGTTTAACTATAGAATAGCACTATTCTTTAATTTTCTATAAATACAGAAAATTTAAAAAGAAATCATAAGCTTTTAAAGTTTCTCATAGAGTTTCCTGTAACATTATGAGTAAGCCCTTATACAAAGTAATACATTAGAAGGCTATGTCAGAATTTTTTGTTTTCCTTGTTTCCTTTTTTATAAGTTGACAACAGGGTTCAAAAAAGTATCATGGTCATTCCACACACCAATTCAGTCAATCCACCTGACCTTCCACATGGGATGGGCCTGCCTCTCAGAACCCCATTTCCTGTTGCGAACTACTCTTTACATACTATGGATTCCATAGAAGTTCTCTATGGAATTCCCTCTCATTAGCTGAAGCTGAACTCTCTGTGGTCAACACACACTGAGCTACCCAACAGGGTTTCCAAATGTTCAGTTCACGAACCACCAGACTGCTTGATGCCAATACTATTTAGTTTTACATTAACCCAACTTTAAAAGTTATACTTTACCCTTACAGTCACAATGTAAACTTATTTCAACAATAATTACATAAAGCAACCTCAATACCTCAGAGATATTTTACATATGAAGGGCCATTGCCTCCACATCAAGTGATATTGGTACTATCAACACCTTGGGAACAGAGTTTTGACAGAATTATAGGTCAAGGCTTCCAACTCTTTCCAACCCTTGTGTCCCTGAACAGAAGTACTGCACTCTACTCACCATGTTGAGACACTGATAGCCCTCATAGGTTCAGTCTCTGAGACAGTGCAACTTTTTCCTCCCATGTTTAATGCTTTCAAATTATACAAACTGTTTTCTTCACTGAAGCAACAGGAGCAGTAAAAACAAGAAAAGCTGAAAGTAGAACTCCATGGTAAGGCAGCTATCAACCACATGCAAAGCCTAGGTTCCTCCCTCGTACTGCAAAAAGCAGTGAATATTTTCCCCAGTGTGTTGGTCTTCAGGGTAGTTCATAATGCTTCTGTCTTCCTCCTTATATGTATACGGTAGGACCACACCTCCCCTCTCCACTTAGGTTGAGCATAGTTTTTTTTTTTTTTGCTTTTTGGAGACAGGGTCTTGCTTTGTAGTTCAGGCTGGCCCTGAGCTCACTATGGTGCCCAGGCAAGCCGCTGCGAACTCAGCAATCCTCCTGTCTCTGCCTCCCGAGTGCTGGGATTACAGGCATGAGCCACCATGCCCAGCATTATATGTGGTAACTGGGGATCGAACTCAGGTCCTTACGCTTGCGAGGCAGGCGCCGGAACCACTGAGCTAACCCTCCGGCCGGTTGAGCATAGTTTTGATCAATAAAATTCCTGCATTTCCAGGGAGAAACATGTAAGTACTTGCACTCAACTCTAACTTTCCCCTTTTCCTGTCATGGTGATTGTCACATGTTTCACAAGACATCTCTTAGAATGGTGGTAATAAAGCCAAAGGCCCACCCATGCCACATAAGCAAGATATTAACCTTTACTTTGCTATCCCATTTTGGGCCAGCACCCTGACTTTTCTCAATCATTCATGCTTAAGTGAATAATTTGTCTTTTCTCTTTCAAATTTTTGTCATTCATCACAGTGCTATTTTGGAAAATTTTTTCCTCTTTACATTCACATACAGAATGTAGTACTGAAAGTACTTAATAACACATACATGTTTTTGTCTGTGTGAGCTTGTATGTATGTGCATACAGCATCTGTATGCATTCTTAGTCTCCGTCTCTACTTCAAGTAAGGACATGTCTTTGCCTGTTCAGTTTATCTGCATATGAGCATATGTCTCAGTTGGGTTTGATCTTGGACTTAAGATGTAGAATTAGCAAATGTATAGCTAAGTGTATAACAGGGATAGGATTTGAAGAGCAGGCTGAAAATCTCTATAACAGAAAGCAGCATACAGAAGTAAAAAAGAAAAAGAAAGCAAGAACTGAGGTGGGGAAAAGAGTGAGGTTTCGTTTGGCTGTAAGTGTTTTCAGTGTAGAATAAGTGAACTGGAGAGGACAGAAAGAAGGAAGGAAAACAACTGCAAGTGGTTATTTCTGAGGATACTATTATGTTTCTTAGAGATAAAAATTGGAATTTGAATTTCCCTTCTGATTTTATTTTTCAGCTGCTTCACCTTTGAATGCAGAGCCTATAGGTCTGCAATTCAAAGATGTTTCGCCAGACCAAATACAACTAGCCTTCCCACCACCAGGAAAATATGTTTGAAACATCAATATCTGTCAAAAATGTCATTGGCCTGCTTATTGCATCTTGAAGATCCCAATTATCCACAGCAGATATTCTCAAATTGTATTCTCCAGAATCAGAAGCTGACTCTCTAGACTGCCACAAAGGTGTCTACAGCTAATAAATGGATGAGTGGAATGGGAGGAGGAAAGCGAATCATCAGAGACTTGAGTCTACCATCTCAAATTCAAACAGAACATCTCAATTCACCGTATTTTTCTTGTTATTTTATATATGGCATTACACGTTACAGAAGGTTGAATATGAAAAACTCAAAGTCCAATGTTTTTAAATGCGAAGACTGGGTAAAACCATGAATTATAAGGCCAGACTTCACTAATAATATCACTTGCTAGTTATGAGACCTTAGAAAAGTGTTTTGAGTCCCCACTGCTACAATTGTAGTACTTCTGGAAGTATCCCTGAAACTGAGACATGAAGTCACGAAGATGAAGCTCTTAATACAAAACCTAGCAAATATGAAAATACTTAGTACAAGAGGCGGCACAGAAACATACTTTAGGAGTTAGACTACCACTTAGCAGCTGTGACTGAGTGAGTTATGAAACTGTTCAGCCTTAAGAACCTTGCATGTGAAGTGGGGATAATAACAGAACTTATCTCAAAGAATTTTCTGAGGATTAACTGGGTTAATATGTGTGAAGCTGTGAGAACAATACTCAGAATGTGGTGTCACAGAAACATGAGCTCTTATTAACACAGTTAATTTAATCTATCTTACATTTGCTTGTGATTGAATTCAAGACTTTGCACCTGTGTTGTTTGCCACACATGGATCTATGTGCACAAATGTGTATCCTCATACACGTGCATTGCCCTACGCCCTCTGCTTGCTGAAACTATCCAGTTTTCAGGGCTCTGTCTACAGCTGGCCTCTTGCATCTTGTGCAGTGATGAGAAGTTGAAGCTTTGTAAGTGCTCAGACTGGGTCAAGTTTTCATTCCACCTAAAAGATCTCTGAGACATTAAATTCACACTTATCCCAATGGTTAAACATTGCTGCACATTAGAATCACTTTAAGTAGGTTAAAAAAAACCAAGATGCTCTGATCACATCCCTCTAAACTGAATACAGATATTTGAGAATGACAGGTAGGTAGGTAGGTATCTACAGCTCATTAAAGATCTGGGTGAATCGGACTTAGTGGTATATGTCTATCATCCATCTCAACATTCAAAGACTGAAGCAGGAGAAGTACTATGAGTGTAAGCCCAGCCTAGACTAGTGAAACTCTGTCTCGAACAAAACAAAACAAAACAAAATAACACTATCCAGCTGATTTCCAAGTGTAACAGCTTGGAACCCATGGATGTTCTGCCACCTCTATAAGTCTAAGGAAGCCACTACAACACACAGTGTGGGACAAAAGCCTTCAGACAAAATGGAAGTAAGCACAAAGTGAAATCTTATATGTACAGTACTCAGCCCTCTCTGCCACGACTCTGTAAGTACTTGGAGCAGGGCAGTTCCGAGTCACGCTACCCCTTCTGCATGCTCCCACTCCCCATGCTTAGTTGGTATTATTGTACTATAACACCCTAGAGGGTAAGGACTATGTCTCTTTTTTTTTTTTTTTTGAGACAGGGTCTCGCTTTGTAGTTTAGGCTGGCCCTGAGCTCACTATGTAGCCCAGGCAAGCCTCCAACTCAGCAATCCTCCTGTCTCTGCCTCCCAAGTGCTGGGATTACAGGCGTGAGCCACCATGCCCGGCCATGTCTCTATCTTTGGAGGGGACTCCTTCAGTACCTGACACAGCAGGACTGCAAACAGTCAATAAATCTTTGCACAACAGGCCAAAAGGAATGTGAAGACACAGTTCTGCATTTCTCCCCTCAGACCTATGTAGTGCAATGATGGGTGAAGTGCAAGTCCAAACTGAACTCTTTCCTCAAGCAACACTGGACCCTCAACAAACTCATCCAATGCCTTTCAAAGTTCTTGCTCCTGGCTTTCCTCAAGCATCTTCTTTGCCATAGAGGCAAGGAGGCTCATTACCCCTCCTGCAACGACAAGGGCCAAAGATCACTGGTATCCTGGCAGTTTCCAGGAGCATTCAGGAGCCCGTGACCTTCACAGTGGGAGAGTTTCCCCTGGGACAGAAGCGAGTTGCTCTTAGTGTTGTTATGTTCTTCATGCTGCCTTGGAGCCTGAAGGAGGTGCAAATTTTCCTTGCTTCATTCTACTACCGCAATGGGCATTTTTCCAGGTGCTGGGCACTCTGCTAGGTCCTAGCCACAGATTCAGCCTCAGAAGAGGTCTGACTTGCAGGGAATCCCAAAATAAAACATTATTTAATCATAATTGTGATGTTTCAAAAAGAATGTTTCTCAGTGATACAAAAGATTACAGTAGCAGTCAGTCTGAACTAGGCTTGGGGCTGAGCTCACAGGTGGAAAGGGTACAACAGCCTGCACTGGGCAAGGTTAACAGTTCCATTCTTTAGTGAAGTGTCACTTCAGAATATCACAATGATTTTTTTTCTTTAATGGTACCAAGGATCAAACCCGAGCCCTTGTGCTTCCAATATAGGAATGGTACCTCCCCAACTACCAAGAAGCACAATGATTATAAATGCTCTGGGGAAGTCAAGCAGGATATCAAACAATTTCCCAATATTTAACACTGCATGCACCTCTTTCAGAAGCACATCTATTAGTAATTCAACAGACAATGGTATTTCCTGAGGAAAAAGGGTTACAAAAAGGTTTTTTTAATTACCATACTGTTATTCTCTGTGGAAACAGGATCAAAAGTTTCCTTGTAGGAAACTAACAATATTTCATTTAAAATAATTTCATAAAAGCTACTCACAGATGGACCAGACAATTTTTTTTTTTTTGAGACAGGTTCTCGCTTTGTAATTCAGGCTGGCTCTGAGCTCACCATGGAGCCCAGGCAAGCCTCGAACTCAGCAATCCTCTTGCCTCTGCCTCCCGAGTGCTGAGATCACAGGCATGAGCCACCACGCCCGGCACTGTGGTATGGGGTATTGATGGCTGATGGGCGTGAGTCTCTACGCCCAGCATTGTATGTGGTTACCGAGGATCAATCTCAGGACCTTGAGCTTGCGAAACAGGCGCCGGAACCACTGAGCTAACCCTCCGACCCCCAGACAAAAATTTTGATCTTCTGTCCAGAAAAGTTAAGGCTGCATTTTAAAATAAAACTGGTTTGCTTTTTCTTCTTTTAAAATTATGTTTATTATTTCCCCTTATTATATTTCCCTACCCTTTTCCCTTTGAATATTTCCTATTTCACAAAGTCTATCATACATTCTAGAGCTCATTTACACCTACAGATTTTCATACCAAAGAAAAGATACTGTATTTACATATCTGTGACCTATTTATTTCATTTATTTGTGTGTCCTCAAGTTATATCCATTGGAGTATAAAACTTATCCTTCTTTGTGGGTAAAAATGAAAATTAACTCGTGTTATATACTGGTACAAATTTCCCAATATTCAGTGTGATTGTGAGGTGTATATAAAATGTACCAATAAAGAATTTGATAAAAAATAAAATTGGTTTGGTGTTACACTTGAGTATCACAATTAAAAGTTTCTTCAACTAGATGTTGATTTGGCCTCACCAATTTACAAAACAAACAAAAAATTCCCTTGAATTACCATGGGTCATTCTCTTACTGTTTTAACCATTTTATGTTGCCAATCATAAAATCTCTTTTAAAATGGTTAAGGTACCAAGACTACTTGAAGGTGTTTGAAGAATTCTAAAGTCTGCTAAAAAATAATGAATCTTTCAAGTGAATTTTTAAAGTCTTGTGCTTACATACAACTCCAGAGCAACTTGGTTTTTTAAAGTGAACAACGGAGTCTTAAAACAATAAAATAAAAAGATCTGTTTAAGACCTTAAATCATTAACATGTGTCGGTTTAAACCTGCACATGCATGTGTGGTGTTTAACTAAATATTTGAGAAGCAGCTTGTTTCTCAGTTATCTGCCAAGAGAGTCATTCCAAGTTCTGCAGGTCTCGCAGACACGCGGCAGCTTCCTGTGCTTTAAAGAGATTGCTTAGTGTGAGCCGATCTTCAAATACTTTGCTGAAAAAAAATCCTTGCCCTTTAAATTATGTCAGTTTTATGTTCATGATCTGGAATTTTTAAAGCCATAGCCTAAAATCATACCAACTTTTCTGCATTGGGCTTCAGCATCCATAATGCTTTCCTATCTTTGTTTTATTCAAAGGGCAAAAGGATGGTCGTTTTCATTAAGGACCAGAACACTGAGCCAGAAGAATCCATACACCCCAGGTTACAGCAAGTTCGGAATGCAAATTGGTCCCATGAGATCAGCTAGACTGGACCCCCCTCTACTCTGGGCTCAGAAGGTCACCCTGAGATCAGAAGGTGAAGACAAACACACTCTCCCTTGTCAGCAGCAGCTTCTCAGTGATGCTCTTAGTCAATGGATCTGTTAAAAATGAAAACTACTAACTTTACTTTTCCAATAACCCTTATCGGACATTTCTATCTCTTCCTCTCTCCCTTCCCTCCACTGCCTTAGAGTGACACCTTTTGGAAAAGGCTGAAAATAAAAATCTCCAGATTACTCCGTGGATGGACCTGACTACTCTCAAGATTATATTTGTGACTGTTTTATCCTCAGTGAAGTTTAAGAATCTGAGAGCTTTGCTTGAATATGTGACTTCTCATCCTACTGCATTAAAATATCTACCTCAAACATAACATGTTTGGATTCACACTGATTTTTTTTACTACATTTAGAATTCTACCCCCTTCCTGGTTAATTAATAAAAGCCTACTTCATAATAAGGTAGATGGAAAGTAAATGTGCAAAAATACAAACATCTGACTTAACAGATCCTGTTAAGTCAAAATGTACTCAAATGAGTAACTGCCTTTCCAAAATCTCCTTAGTGCCCCTCATTCCAGACAGCTCTTGGCCAGCTGATGCTCAGCGAGAGAAGGACGTGCAAGGGTTCCTAACTGTCTGCAGTACTGGTAAGTCTTGAGCAGATGGGAGGCTTTCTGAGTTCTACAGTGTCATAGCCCTACAGCGAGACAGAGTCGGCCTTGTCCCTAGCCAGATATGAGATATTCCTCAGGAGCAGTGAAGGTAATGGGGATCACTGGAGAGTTTAGTACTGAAGCCCTAAGCCCAAGCCCTAATTAGGCCCCAGCCACACACACAGGTTGTGAGACCTGGGAAAAGGTGCTTCTGTGTGCGCCAGCTTCCCTCTGTAGGCTGTGGATAATAACTGCATCTGCTCGGCCCTTCTGAGGCCCAGCCGAGTGACAAAGTCACCTGCAAATGTCATCAACAAAAGTCAAAGTTTTAAATGGTGACATTAGTTTTGAGCATAGGAGAAGATGAATAAGTACAACAAATAATTGAAATTCCTTTTTTTATATTATAGAAAGACATTGTATTTTTCAAATTTTATTTTTGACACACATCTATACTTATCTTCCAAAGAAATGAGTTAAATTATATCGTGTATGTGTGTGTGTAATAGCATTCCAAAGAAAGTAGATAACAAATTATAGGCACCTAATTGTTGAGTTGTTTGTCAGACCTTAAAGACCAAATACAAATACTCAATATTAAAGAAAGATGGCTATCAAGTCTTCAGTGAGAGAAGCAGGTTAGCAAGTAGTAGGTACAATACAATTCTAACTGTGCCTAGATTTTTAAATGCATTTTCATAGAAGAAATAGATGAAAACGCATCCAATTCTTTATACAGGTTGTTTCTATGCTTCAGGATGTCACATCTTTTTCAAGGTTACTTATACCTCTACAAATATACATTATTAATACAAAAAAGTGTAATGGAGACAATTTTCAAATGAGGAAGGTCTGTGTAGGAAATATTTCTGATTCTACAGAAAATTGTTTGCTGATAACCATACTCCAATGGAAGGGAGCAATGTACACCTGGAGAACAGGGCAGGGCCCCCTGGTGGCAGTTAGGGGGGCAACTACCCAAAAACAAAATTCAGGCACTGTAGCTTTTGCGTGGATAGTTTGTCCTGAAAGGCCCTTAGATTTGTGCTGACTATAATTCAGGCTCACCAGGAAGGACATATGTGGTAGTGACTCTGAAGCTGTCAACAGTAACTCATGCCACCTCCACCTTGCCGTACAATGCACATGTGTGTTCTTATTTCACCTTCTTAATGAAGTTCCTGTGCATTTTGAAAGTCTGGTATGGTCATATGAGTGTATATTTTGTCTTTGTGCTTATTTAGCCTTGTTGAATTTATTTCTTTGTTTTGGCAACACTAAAATAAGTTTTCATACGCTGGAAAATCAGAACCTTTTGTTGAAGTCACTTGGCTAAATTATCAGCAAGGTCTGTTCATTCCCAGTCAATGGCTGAGAGTAGTAATTCTTGAACTGACCTACTTTCTTGTGATACACATGTAAGTACTGAGGCAATTCTAAAAGACAAGAATGGAACAGTCCTTTACTCAGATTCTCCCATTGGCTTGCTCTGGAGGAGATACATATTGATGATGACAAATTTCCATCAATGCAAATCAAGCCTGACTACAAATCTGATGCCTTGATAACTCTTGCAACATGGTTCTCTCTCTCTCTCTCTCTCTCTCTCTCTCTCTCTCGTAATGAGTAGTGGCTTTCCTACCTGCCACTTTGCTTCCAAAGCACATCAAGTTTAATGCATACTTTCATCATCTCACTTGGTACAGCATCTTCTCAAACACACATTAGATAATCAACAGATAATTGTGGGAGAGATGTTGGAAAGGAGAACAGAGGAGAAGGATCTATGCTGTGGAAAATAATCATGGCCTCTGATTTAAATGAAATAGTTTTCCACATCGCATCGGTCCTCACATAGTCCCAAAGAAGCAGGGCATTGAATGACTCCATTGCAAAAATGATAAAAGATGTACCAGGAATCCCAGGTAGTTACTCTTTATGAATATGTGAGTGTGATTCTTGAGTATAAATACAGTTAAAGAATCACTGATTCCTAAGTGCAGATGCACTGAGACCATTCCAACAGGGCTTGAGAGGAAAGCATAGGCCATGAGTCCCTCAAGAGAAAGGAAAGACCTTGACTCATTTTCCTCAACATCCTCTGTCTGACACAACTTCCAGCACACAGCCAATATCCACAAATGTATGGATGAATATAAATCAGGGAATGGGTTTGGTTTCCTTTTGTTTCACTGGAGAAAAATATTCACTATGTGCTTTGATCCTAGCACTGTTCCAAAATACCTTAGCTGACTTTTGTATTAGTTTTCTGTTACTACTCAATAAATCACCACAAACTTAGCAACTCACAATTGTGTAGGTCAGGAGTCTAAGCATGGTGTGGCTGGGTTCTCCATTAAAGACTTTATAAAGTTGAAATCAAGATATTGGGAGACTGTTTTCTTATCTGGAGCTCAGAGTCCTCTTCCAGCTTATGAAGGTGAAACAGAACTCAGATCTTTGCAAAAGTCAGGCTTTTCTTACCACTATTTTCTTACCAATCACCACTAATAAAGGCCATTTGCATTTCTTATCACATGACCCCTTAGATCTTTAAATCCACCAATGGACACTCTTCTTCATATTCTGTCCATCTTAGGCTTTGAATCTTGTTCTTCAAGAAAAGCTCAATCTATTTTAAAAGCTTACTTGATTAGGTCAGTTCCACCAAAGATAATCCTTTTCTTAAAGTCATCTATACTACATAACATATGTAATAAGATGATACCCATCATATCTGTGGTCCCAGGGATTGTACAGGGAACATACACCAGCAAGAAGAAATCTTGAGAATCATCTTAGAATTCTGCCAACCATGGCATTCTTTTTTTTTTTTTTTATTTGAGACAGGTCTTAGTTTGTAGTTCAGGCTGGCCCTGAGCTCACTATGTAGCTCAAGCAAGCCTCGAACTCAGCAATTCTCCTGCCTCTGCCTCCTGAGTGCTGTGATTACAGGTGTGTGCCACCATGCCTGGCACTGTGGTATGTGGTTTCAAAAGCAATCAGTACCACATGGTAGGCATGAGTCACCATACCTGGTATTGTTGTATGTAGTTACCAGGGATCAAACCAGGGACCTTATGCTTGCAAGGCAGGCACCCAAACCACTGAGCTAAATCTCCAGACCCAGTCATATAGCATTCTTTACGATGTTGATCATATGCAATAAAATGGACCCACCAAAATATTATTCACTCTTTAATTCACTTTTCATTAGAAATCAAATTATCTTTTCCAATGTATATGACAAATAGAAGGAAAGCCTTTAATTTGATAAAGAATATTTCCAAAAACAACAGTTATCATCATGCTTAATAATGAATGTTTCCCTATAAAATTAGGAGTAAGGGAAGAATAATTACTCTCATCTTCCTTATTCTCATCATAACATTTGAAGTTCTAGCCACTGCAATAAGGCAAGAAAAATATGTAAAAATGTGATACAAATTGGGAAAGAAAAAAGTGGAAAAGAAAAATAAAAATGTCCTATTTGTGGATGATATAGCTTTCTATGTAGAGAATCCCAAGAAAGCTGCAAAAACCTCCTATACTAATTAATAAGTTCAGCAAAGTTGCAAGACACAAGACAAACACACAAAAATCATTTGCATTTATCTCTCTACATATATAAACACATAGAAACCAAAATGCAAATCTAAATACCATTTGTAATCATTAAAAAGAAATGAAATGTAAGTATAAACTTAATAAAACATGAATGGGTCTTTCTACTGAAAAATTACAAAATTCTCACAAAAGAAATCAAAATGATTTAAATAAATGGAAAACATAAAGAATGTTTATGAATTAGAAGACTAAACATAGTAAAGATGTCAATTTTCCCCAGAATGATCTATAGGTTTAATGTACTTTCCATCAAGATCTTGTCAAGTTTTATTGCAGACATAGACAAGCTTATTCTAAACTTTATATGAAAAGGCACAGGCTGCAAAGTAGTTAAAACAATCCAGCAATTCAGACAAAGAAGAACAGAAGTATAAGAAATGACTCTGCCCCAAATTAAAACTTACTGTATAGCTACAATAATAAAGACAGTATGATATTGACAGATTAATGAAAACATTAGATTGGTAGAACAGAATAGAGAATGTAGAAACAGGCCCAAGCAAACATGCCCAAATGGTGTTTGATAAAAGAACAATGAAATTCAATGAATGAAAGTCTTTTCACTAAATGGTACTGGAGCAACTAGAGAATTATATAGGCCAAAACCAAACAGACCAACAAAACCATCATCTTGTACAAAAATCTCAAAGCAGATAGTGAACTCAAATGCCAAATATAAAACTAAAAATCTTTTAGGGAAAACAAAACTGGAAAAACCTTTTGATCTAGGACTAAGTAATGAAATTTTAGAATTAACACCAAAGTCACAATTAATAAAACTAAAGATTTGAAACTTATACTTTATCAAAATTAAAAATGTTTGCTATGTAAAGCATTTTATTAAGATAAAAACAGATAACCTACAGCAAAGGAGAAAATATCTGCAAATCACAAATAACAAATATAAAAAAATACATTAAAAATGAGAAACTGAAGATGTACATGAGCTCTAGAATATATGGTAGATGCTGTGAAATAGAAAATATTCAAAGTGAAATCAGATGTAGGGGTAAGTAGCAAGGGGAAGAAAAATACGATGGTAACAAAAAAAGAGAAAGATATATATATATAAAAGCTTTGTCTTTTTTTGTTACCATCATATTTTTCTTCCCCTTGCTACATATATATAGGGGTGGGAGGTTGAGGTGGTGGGGAAATGGGAAAATGAGAATTAAATTGTGTCATGTACTGGTACAAATTCTCAATATTGTGTGTGATCATGATGTGTATATACAATGCCCCAATAAATATTCAAATTTTAAAAAGTAAAATTAGAAAAATGGCAAAGGAGATGATAAACATTCACCTGAACACATATGCAGAGGTAAATAAGCATACAAAAACATGTCACATTACTATAAATTGGAAAACTGAAAATTAGAATTATGATAAATTATCACTATTATTCTATTAGAACAGCTAAAATGAAAAGCACTAAAAGTAACAAATGCTGGTAAGGATTAGGATAACTGCATTACTCAGACTTTGCTGGTGGGAATGTGAAATGGCATATCTACTCTACATAATAACTTGGCAATTATAAAAATTAATAAGCAACTATCATATGACTCAACAACTGTACTATCATATATCTGAGAAATGAAACATATGTTCACACACACATGCATGAGCACACAAATTTATGAATGTATATAGCAGCACTATTTGTAATATCCTAAAAGTAGAAAGAAAACAGAGACTCTTCAACTGGTGAATAGTTAAACTCTGATATGTTCCTACCATCAAATAATACTCAGCAATAAAAGGAATGAAATTTTTATATGTACAACTACCTGAATGAATTTTTAGCAAGTTGTGCTAATTAAAAACAGCCAATCCCAATAATCATATACTACATGATTCCATTCATATAATGCTCTTGAAATTACAGAATTATAGAAATGAAGAGCAGGTTACTGCTAAGAAAAGTGGGTAGATACAGTTCTAAAGAGTATCATGAGATAGTCCTGTATTGATGGAATATTCTATCTCAAAAGTATCAGTATCAGCACCCTGGTTGTGATACTGCATACTATAGTTTTAAAAGAGTAACCATCTCAGACATTGTGTAAAATTAGAAAAACGGCAAAGGAGATGAATAAACATTCACCTGAACACATATGCAGAGGTAAATAAGCATACAAAAACATGTCACATTACTATAAATTGGAAAACTGTATCACTAGAGCGTTTCTCAAAACTGCTTATGGACTTACAATTACTTAAAATTGAAAGTTTTAATTTAACTAGTCTATGCCACATATTAGGGATTTATTTCTACAGGGAGTGAACAGGCAAGGCAAATGTTAAAGCAGAAGAGATGTGTACATAGGTTAATGAGGCCATTCTCATATTCTTAGGGGAGATTCCTCCCCTCAAATATTATAGTGCTGAGGATTTCAATAGAGTCTTTTCATGTTGTAAATGTCTCTCATGCCCGAGGGTGACTATGTACCCAGGTAAAACAGTCAACATTCAAATCAAGATCTTGGGAACAACTGAATCAATATGTGAAATCAGTTTCTCTGAGAGTCACATGATAAAAAATGTCATAATTTTGTCCCCTTATATAAAACAAGCACACATTTTTAAGTGCTACCTTCAATAGTAGACACCACTGCAGCATATGCTAAACCATAACAACACCAGTGAGTATCTGTTTCCTTATGATTATCATTCTGGTAAGTAAAAAATCATAGTAAAGTTTCACTGTTTTCAAACTAAATATTCCTCCAGACTGCTGGCTTGCTTAGCTCCTCAGTGGGAGGCAAGCAAAACCCAGATATAAGGTGCCAGAATAAAATATTCCACTTAAATTTCTCTTTTATTTAAAACATTTTATAGGGGACTTTATGATGACCTTGTTACTTCAAGAGAAGGAAATTCTCCCAAATGCATCCATGGGGCACAGCATCCCTCATAGAAACTTGGCTTTCTGCTCTCAGAATTGTTACAGCTCCATTGAAAAAATCTTAACTGGTGAACCAGAGGGAAATCATGCTATAAAGAGTAGACTCTGAACAATGACATCCACCCAAACAGTTTTCCCCACATACAGACAAACCATGGATGAACAGGAGAGGTTCCATATAAGCAAGGCAGACACGCTGAGCCTCACTGCATAGTATAGCAGTATAGGTTTATCATTTCCCTTCTATCTTTAACTGTAGTATGTTTCCACAAGATTGCAACAGCAGGTCTCTCTTGCAGTTCTAACCCTCATCACTGCACTGCTCAGAATCTTCATGCACCCCAGGGAATGATGTACATCTTTCTGGCTGTCCAGCTGGATGAACGGGAGAGAGTTTGGACACAGGTTCCCAGGACCAGTAACCCTGCTTCTCACCTGGCTCCTCACCAGATGAGCCCCAGCCCTTGACAGGAGTTGTGTATTAGTCTCAAGAGAGGTTTGTGGTGCACAGGTGGATGGCAAGGGTCAAATTCAGTCCATTCCTATAAAAACAACCAAGGTACACATCCTGCCTCACATAATTCTCCTGCTTAAAAGCAAAACTATCATCCTGATTATTTTACTGCACAGGAGCACTGACTACTCCTCTCTACAGAAATAAAACCACACAAACCTATATATGACACTTCTTCAAAAATCTACAAGTGTCAGATTATGCATACAATTCATATTTACATACTAAACTCTAGGCTTTCCCAAATATTTTATCATGCTTGAGATGTAGATGTCTATGTTCTGCATACAATATATATTTTAATATTTTATGCCTTTGAGCTATGTTTTCATAAGAAGTGATTTCTTCCTAATAACTCTTACCAAATTAAAAATTTACCAATTTATTATAAAAATAAGATCATAGTCTAATTCCACAGAAAATTATTAAATATAACCCTGTATCAAATATATTCAATAGTCTCAAGACTAATGTAAGTGAAAATGTTGGATTCCTAACTTGAAGGCAAAATATTCCCTTGAAGATCTGATTGCTTCAGCTGAGACTTTCTTTCTTTTAAAGTTTCTCCCAAAAATGTTTCTTATATTTCCTCTCTCTTCTTTACATTCACTCTTGTAACTAGTTACAATGAAATTATGATATCTAGAGTTCAAGAGGAGAAACTACCTCTGTATTTAATGAGCAGCTACACATACACTGAAATGAATGCCCCTTTCTGATGGGTCCCATCAGTAACCTTAAAGGCGCCTCTATCTGAGTAATAGTTCCTTTTGGACTAACAACAATTAGGCTGTGTAATTCAGTGCTCAGTCCCTTCAGATAAACTATGCGTGCACGGCCGGTTACTCTTGCACTGGCATCGGAGCCGGGCTGTCAGGCCCACTTCTCTGGTTAATGTCAGTAGCACTATGTATAAAAGGTGACTCCAGTGTGTACAAATGTTGATCTTTACAGAAGTCATGCCGAAGCTCACACACACATCCACTCTTTCGTCCACTAGGTCAAAGGCAGGAACAGGGGGCAGCCCGGAAGGCACTTGCCAAGAGCCCAGTCTTATTTGTTAGGTTACACAGCCCTCAGGGACTTCCCGGCCTGAGATTAATCCATAATCCTGTTTTGTATTTCAAAAAATGCAGGTTCTAAAAGCCTTGCCTCTGAGACGGTTTCAGAGGTGATGGAGACATGTTGTAATGTACAGTAACAAATTAAGTGCCAATGAAAGTAAGTACTCAAAGAAAGGAACTGTGTGCGGGAGAAGGCACAGATTTAACTTTATCCATTCATAATCTTGTGTTTAAAGCCCAAAATAGATACTGAAATTATGTGTCAATGGCTGGAATACCTGTAGATACACAAACACACACATACACACACACACACACATATACATGCGTGCTCACATGCTGAAACCACCTATAGTCTTCTGATGGCTACAGTTCAGTAAAATCAAGATGCCCCTGATAGAAAACAGTTAAAATTCTGAAGAAATACAATATTCACTAATGTGACTTCCAAACTAAATTTCTTCTGAATACCAAATAGTAACAAAGCTCTCATCTTATCTCTGAACAATCCTATTTTTATTACATCAAAATTGTTTCTTCTCTTGCCAACCTCATTCTACCCTTTTTTGCTACAAAGTTTGTGTCCAGAAAGCTTCCTTTGATAACTCTAGCAGATGTAGTCCAGAAAAAGGGGCAGGAATTCCCTGTGCTGCAGAAATGATCATGAACATGTTCTCATCTGGATGATTCTAATAAAGCAAAGCTTACACTAGTTAAGACTGAAGAAAAGCAGCATCTGGGGAGCATACTACTGAACAAGAGGGCCACGTGAATCCCCCCACAGTGCACGACATAGAGGTGCACATGCAGCCAGCTGGCCTAGTGGCAGCTTCTGTTTCACTTTACAGAGAGAGAAAGGTATGCCAGCTAATAATCCACATTCCCATTTCCATTTGTGACTCAACCCATGTTTATAGTCATTTCTGCTAAGGTTTAACTTACAATGTTTGGCAAAATCACTGACCTTTGAAAAGGGCAAAGTGAGCATAGGGATATATTTTCTACCAAGATCTAACTCCTCTGATCTAACAAAAGCAGCTCCAATTTCCAAACGTAAAAAGAAAAAAATATATCAACAAATAAGACAACCTAGATTGTTGCCTACATTTTTTTTTTTTTGAGACAGGGTCTCGCTTTGTAGTTCAGGCTGGCTCTGAGCTCACTATGTCGCCTAGGCAAGCTTCGAACTCAGCAATCCTCCTGTCTCTACTTCCCTAGTGCTGGGATTAGAGGCGTGAGCCACCACGCCCAGCACTGTATTATGTGGTATTGATTGTTGGTGGGCGTGAGTCACCATGCCCAGCACTGTATGTGGTTACTGGGGATCGAACTCAGGACCTTGAGCTTGTGAGGCAGGCACTGAAACCACTGAGCTAACCCTTTGGCCCATGTTGGCTACATTTTGATGTGTTTCACATTCTACATTTCACTTTTTCAGTCTGGAACGCTGTGTTTCTATGTGTGTACATACACAGCATCCCTCCTGCCCCTCTTATGACATGCCCTACATACAGTTTTCCCCTCCCACTAATTCAGAGGATATATTATCATTTCCATTTTTTCAGTTAGGGCAAAGGATGCCAAACTTGACATTTTAGAGTAAGGAATTGTTATACCTATCAGCACTGACTTAAAAGAGCAAGGCAAAAATTTTAAAGCGTCAGTTTGGTCCCTATGGCCTTGCAAATCAATGATAAACCATGAAACACCAACTCTTAACCATGGCTAACAAGGGCCCTGCATAGGAAGACCCTTTCTACCAATTCACTTGCAGCCTACACTACCCTGGCCCTTACTCAAGGCCCTTCCGGAGAACTTTCCTTGTTCTTTCTTAGGATACCTTGTTTCCAGCACTCCCCACACCTCTTCAAATAGAAGATATCTTTTCAACTGTAAGGGGTCAGCATAAATGTCACCAACTCCGCAATGCCCTTCTGCCTTTTGTAATTGTAGGTCCCTGCTCTTCTTCATACTAGCCCTGTTTGTGTCTTTTTTTTTTCTTTTCTTTTCCTTTTTTTTTTTTTTTTTTGAGAGAGGATCTCACTTTGTAGTTCAGGCTGGCCCTGAGCTCACCATATAGTCCAGGAAAGCCTCTAACTTAGCAATCCTCCAGCCTCTGCCCCCCGAGTCCTGGGGTCATAGGCATGAGCCACCACGGCCAGCACTGTGGTGTGTGGTACTGATGGCTGGTGGGCGTGAGTCACCATGCCTGGCATTGTGGTATGGCGTTATTGGAGATCAAACTCAGGACCCTGTGCTTGCTAGGCAGGCACCGGAACTACTGAACTAAATCTCCAGCCCCCTGTTTGTTTCTTTTATAGCATGAGCCACTATTTTAAATCATCTCAGAATTTCTTTGTATGTATCTTCCCATTCCCTCACCAGGCTCTTTGCTCCAAGGGCGACTTATTTACTCTAGTGTTTGAAATGCCCACCTAGAGACCTGGCATTTCACTGACAATAAAGATTCACTAACACACAACTAAAATTGGCAAAAGCAATAATGCCTAATGTTCATACCAGTGCTTCTCAGAGTAGAGGTCCTCACACAGTAACAGCACTCTCTGGGGTATTGGTGGGGTGCACAGTCTGTCTCTCTCCTATTCTCCACATGTTCATAAGTCTGAATCGGAAACTAGAGACGAAGCCCAGAATTTCGCATTTTAACAGCCCTTAGCCTGACTCTGATTCAGGCACACATTCAAGTTTGGGGACTACAGATTCACACTCTCAAGCCCACTTTCCAGAGAGCACACAAACCCAGATGGCACAGATGCACTCTGTCCAGAGATGGAAGGGTGAGGTTGCTTTCTCAGAGGATTCATGTTTACAACCACAGGGAATATGATCACTCATCCCAGAGGGGAATAAATTCACAAGTACTTCCCTGTTTGGGAGGAGACTGTGAAAAGAAGTCTATTTATGTGAAGACCTACCCCCCCCCACACGAAGTCATTTCTATTCAAATACATGGATGATCAGACAAATGTTGCAGACAAATCATTGAAATGAGAATCCTATTCTATTCACAGCTACGGGCCACACAATAGAGACTCTATTCTCTAAGTTGTCACCTTGATGGTAATATTTCTAGAAGACACAGACATCACCTTTGTCATCACTGCATCCTGGCTTTAACCCAACAGTTACACAGAGCAGCCAGTCATGAAGTGTCAGGCGAAGAACAAACAGCTGAAGTAACCGTCATGTCCTCTGTATAGCTAGGGAAAACATATGAGCCTTCTCGTGCAGGATTTAGTAATGAATTAATGGCTTTATGTGACAAAAGTAGCTTTAAAACATTAAAGAGATGGAAACAGGTAAAGAAAAAGTGTTAAGACTCAGAGTTCACAAAGACCTCAGTCCAAACCCTGGCCACTCGCTCCTGTGTGTCTTTGGAGAAGGTACTTGTTGCTAACACACCTACAATAGAGGGGTCCTTATGGGAATTACAGGAGATGTGGGGTGAAGTGTGTCACTCAGCACCAAGCACACTGCATGTTCAGACATTGTCATGCCTGTGAGAGAGTCTTGTTTAATCATTTGACTCTGGAAACTAGATCAGAGGTCTGTGCCTCTGAGGTAGTTCATATTCTGTAAACATTTAATGTGAAACTCGTAGAAGGTCACACCCCTGCCTATCTCTTAACCCTGATGGCTTAGAGATACCTATCATTACAAAGCATGATTAAATGCAGGCACTGAGGTTGGAGTGATGAAGGCTCAAATTCTTTCTCTGCTACTTGGCAGCTGTGTGACCTTGAACAAGCCACTTACACTCTCTGGGCTTCTGTATTTGAGAACTAGAGATAATAAAACACTTTACTCAGGGTCATAGAGAGGCTTGCCAATTAAAACATGCATGGAACATTCAGCCCTGCCCTGTCCTTAGTAAGCACTTGGTAAATGCTAGGGATTATTGGCTAAAACCAACAATGAGCCAATTGGCTAAAATCAACAATTCTGAATCACAGAATTCCATCCCTGGTGCTGACAGGCATAGCAGATCCTTAGAAGATAATGAAGGAAGCACCGATACTGTAATGCCTTGGTACACAAACACCTTTGCAAACAAGTTTGGGGTGGAACGAAATCTTGTTCAGCAAAATTTTTATTTCATTTGCAAACTGTACAGCTGGTGGCAAACTCTACTGTGGCCATTTTCCCCGCATGAACACAAATATAACCACATTCCCTCAAATCACAGAACAAATTAAGTTCATAAACTGAGGTACCATTTTCAAAAAAGCAAGAGTAGAGAAAGGAGGCTTCTGGGGAGCAACAGAACTTCAACAGCGTCTTAAGGCAGTTATCAATAGGAGTGATGCTGGCTGGGTAGAAAATGCTTCCTAGTTGCCGTTCATTTTTACTAGAAAAGAATTTAAGTTCTGCACAGTCGGAACCTCTACTTTATTAAATGAAGTACAAACATCTAAATTTCCCTATTATATTTTAAGTAGTATGTCATTTAAAAAGGAGAAAAAAATTGATCTGGACTCAACAAAATACTTTTGTAGGCCACATCTGAATCTGGATCAATCAATTCTGATCCTCTATTTTTAAAGGATATATAAAATTTTGTGTTCAACATCACTGCTCATTCAAGAGAAGCAGATGAAAACAACACTGAGATTCTAACTCCAGAAAGAACAGCGGCTATCAAGAAATTAGCTAAGAACAAATATTTTCAGGGATGTGGGATAAAAGGAATCCTTTTCCACTGTAGGTGGGAATATAGATTGGTGCAACCACTATGGAAATCAGTGTGGAGATTCCTAAAAAAAAAAAACTAGGATTAGAGGTCCCATTTAATACTGCTATTCCTCTGTTGGGTAAATTCACAAAAGAATTAAGAATAACACATCAGAGTGACATGTGCATATCCATGTTTATAGCAGCACATTTTTCAATAGCTAAATATTGGAAATAACCAAAAAGCCCATCAACTAACGAGTGGGTAAATAAGATGTGGTTTTTAAAATACAATGGAGTATTATGCAGCCATAAAGAATGATAAGCTTGAGACATTTATAGTTAAATGGATGCACCTTGAGGCCACACTCATAATAGGACACAGATGTGTAAATACTGTATCATTTCTCTAATGTGAGAAACTGGAGATGAAAATGAGGTCCAAAATGGACAACAGGTATTGTGAAATAGGAAGAAAATATTGGAAGGGGAATGAGAACTAATGAGGACAGAGGAAAGCAAAGGGAAAGAAAAAATTTGATAGTAAAATGGGAAAAACAGAAACACAGGTTATGTATATGGTTGAAGAGAGGAGAATGTGAAAAAATGAGAATCAAGATATATAAGGTACCTTGAAAAGCCAGTTAACCACGAATACAATAGTAGTAAGGGACTTTAATACTCAACTATCACAAAATGACAGATTAACTGGACAAATAATCAGTAAGGAAATACTTGAGCTAAATCAAACTTTGGAGAAAATGGACTTATTAGATGCCTACAGAATTTTTCACCCTACAAAGTGAGAATATACCTTCTTCTCAACTGCTCATGGATCATTCTCCAAAATAGATCACATTCTAGTCCACAGAACAACCTTAAGTAATTGCAAAGGAATCGAAGTTATCCCTTGCATACTATCAGACCACAGTGCCTTGAAACTGGAGCTGAACAGCAGAGGAAATTCCAAGATCCTCACAAACACATGGAAATTGAACAACACTCTGTTAGCCAACCAATGGGCCACAAAAGAAATTAAAGAAGAAATTAAACAGTTTCTACAACTAAACGACAACCCCAGCACAACATACAGGAATTTATGGGACACAATGAAAGCAGTTCTGCGAGGGAAATTCATAGCAGTGAATGCATACACTCGGAAAATAGAGCAAACTGAAATAAACAATCTGATGATGAACTTCAGACAATTAGAAAAAGAGGAGCAAAACAAACCCAAAGCACATACTAGAGAGGAAATTATAAGGATCAGAGCAGAAATTAGTGCAATGGAGACAAAGAGAGCAATACAAAGAATCAATGAATCAAAGAGCTGGTTCTTTGAAAGGATAAATAAGATCAACAGACCCTTAGCCAACCTTATCAAACAAAGGAAGGAAAAGGCTCAAATCTATGCAATAAGGAATGAAAACGGGGAAATCACTGCAGACCCAGAGGAAGTCCAAAGGATAATAAACACGTACTTTGAAAATCTATACTCCAAGAAGATGGAAAATCTAGAAGAAATGGATAGATTTCTAGACACACATGAACTTCCAAAGCTGAATGAAGAGGATATAAAAATGTTAAATAACCCAATATCAATCTGGGAAATTGAAAATGTAATAAAAAAAAAACTATGAACAAAGAAAAGCCTTGGTCCTGACGGCTTCACTGCTGAATTCTACAAAACTTTTAAAGAAGAGTTAATACCAGTACATCTTAATCTCTTTAATGAAATCAAAAGGGAAGCAGTACTCCCCAAATCATTCCTTGAAGCAACCATCACCTTGATTCCAAAGGCAGGGAAACATCACACCAAAAAAGAAAACAACAGGCCAGTCTCTCTAATGAACATTGATGCAAAAATCCTCAATAAGGTACTAGCAAACAGAATACAGAGTTGTCAAGAAAATCATACACCCTGATCAAGTAAGATTTATCCCAGGGATGCAAGACTGGTTCAACATACGTAAATCAATCAATGTAATACACTATATTAACAGACTCAAGGACAAAAACCATATGATCATCTCAATAGATGTAGAAAACACATTTGACAAAATCCAACACCCATTCATGATCAAAACCCTACAGAGAATCGGAATCGATGGACTTTATCTCAATTTAATACAAGCTATTTATGAGAAACCAACAGCCAACATCATACTCAATGGGCAAACACTGAAACCTTTTACTCTAAGATCAGGAATGAGACAAGGATGCCTGTTGTCATCACTCTTGTTCAATATAGTGCTGGAAACATTAGCCATAGCAATCAGGCAGGACAAAGATATAAAAGGAATAAAGATAGGAAAGGAAGAAGTGAAACTCTCATTATTTGCTGATGATATGATACTCTATCTAGAGGATCCTAAAAACTCAACAAAAG
Source organism: Thryonomys swinderianus (assembly GCA_004025085.1). Classification (NCBI taxonomy): domain Eukaryota; kingdom Metazoa; phylum Chordata; class Mammalia; order Rodentia; family Thryonomyidae; genus Thryonomys; species Thryonomys swinderianus. The sequence continues at coordinate 120,631 of PVIC010000386.1, forward strand.
GACTGCTAGACTTAATTCCAAATTTGGTAGTGTTGCTGGATACAATGTCAATGCTCAAAAATCAACAGCCTTTGTCTACACAAACAACAGACTCACTGAAAGAGAAATTGTGGAGTCAATCCCTTTCACAGTAGCACCCAGAAAAATGAAATATCTAGGAATCAATCTAACAAAGAATGTGAAAGACCTCTACTCTGAAAACTATAAGGCTCTGAAAAACGAGACAGAAAAGGAAATCAGAAAGTGAAAACATAACCCTTGTTCCTGGGTAGGGAGAACCAACATCATCAAAATGTCTATACTCCCACAATTACTTTACAGATTCCATGCAATTCCAATTAAAATTCCAACAGTATACTTCACAGAGCTAGAGAAAATACTACGAAAATTCATCTGGAGCCAGGCGTGCTGGCTCATGCCTATAATCCCAGCACTCAGGAGGCAGAGACAGGAGGATTGCTGAATTTGAGGCTTGCCTGGGCTACATAGTGAGCTCAGAGCCAGCCTGAACTACAAAGTGAGACCCTGTCTCAAAAAAAAAAAAAAATTCATCTGGAAACACAAGAAACCTAGAATAGCAAAAGCAATTCTAAGCAACCATGACATGGCAGAGGTATTACAATCCCCAATTTAAAATTCTACTATAAAGTGTGATAAAAACTGCATGGTACTGGCAAAGTAACAGACCTGAGGACCAAGAAACAACCCCGGATACACTAAGCCACCTTATCTTTGACAAAGGAGGCAAACATCCCCAATGGAGGAAACACAGCCTCTTTAACAAATGGTGCTGGAAAAACTGGGATTTAACCTGCCAAAAGCTAAAGTTAGACCTATCTCTTTCACCATACACAAAACTAAACTCACAATGGATACAAGACTTAAACATTAAAATAGAAAAAAATAAGCCTGCTGGAAAACAGGTTAGGTAAAACTCTTGGAGACACTGGCTTAGGCAGAGACTTTATGAATAAAACCTCTATAGCACAAGAACTAGCAGAAAGAATCAACAAATGGGATCTCATCCTACTGAAAAGCTTCTGCACAGCAAAAGTCACTGGCACTGCTAAAAGACAACCAACAACATGGGAAAAAAATCTTTACTAGCTGTTTATCAGACAAAAGGCTATTATCTACAATATATAAAGAACTAAAACAGATCAGCCTCCCCAAGTTGGAAGATCCAATTCAAAAATGGGCATCTGAAATGAACAGACACTTCTCAGAGGCAGAAGTCAAAGCAGCCAAGAAGCATATGAAGAAATGTTCAACATCACTGGTCATTTGAGAGATGCAAATGAAAACAACACTGAGATTTCATCTCACTCCATAAAGAATGGCCGCTATCACAAAATCAACCAACAATAAATGCTGGCATGGCTGTGTGGAGAAAGGAACCCTTCTCCACTGTTGGTGGGATTGCAGACTTGTGCAACCGTTCTGGAGATACGTGTGGAGATTTCTCAGAAAACTAGGACTAGGGGTCCATTTGACCATGCTATCCCCCTGCTAAGAATATACCCAAAAGAATTTAAAAAATCATATTGGAAAGAAAGATGTACACCCTTGTTCATAGCAGCTCAGTTCGTGATAGCTCAATCTTGGAAACAACCAAAATGCCCATCAACTGGAGAGTGGATAAAGATGTGTTTTTTTCATAAAATGGAGTATTTTTCTGCCATAAAGAATGACAAGATTGATTCATTTATGTGCAAATGGAGACACCTGGAGGATATACTAATAAGTGAAAAAAAATAGATCACAGATAGGCAAATACTGGATCTTCTCTTTGATATGAACACCTGTAGATGTAAATGAGCTCTAGAAAGTATGACAGTTTTTATAGAATGGGAAATTTCCATAGGAAATTTGGTGGGGGAATGTGATGAGGGGAAGGAATAAATATGATTCAGAAAGAAAATAAAACAGTATGTATAAAGGGGGTGGGGAGGTATGGGTGGGTAGGGATATGGGTAAAAATGAGAATTAACTTGTGTCATATACTGGTACAAATTCCCCAATGTTATATGTGATTGTGAGATGTATATAAATTGTACCAATAAAGAATTCAACTTCAAAAATTTCAAAAAATTTAAAAGATATATTAGGTACCTATTCTCAATGACAAATTAGATCATAATGTATACCTAAAATGTACCAATAAACTCAGTGCGGAAAAACAAAAAGAATTTTGTCCAGCATTTATAGTTGAAAGAGCATTCTAAATCAAAACAACTCAGGCTGGAGAAGGAAGTAGGAAGTGTCTCAGAAACAGAATGTATTTCTAGTGAGAAGATGAAGGAAGAAAAGCTCTAGAAACAATGGGCAGCTAGGGAAACTCCTTGCCAGATGTATGGGCTGGTTGGAGGGGAGGCATGGAATGCTGACATAGAGAAAGAAGGGGTTCAATGTGCTGGGCAAAACACAAGCCAGCCTCTAGAGCCTAAGGACTGAGAACTCTGTAACGTCGGTTGTGAGGATTAAAGGTAGGATATTTCTCATTTCTCAAATTTCAAAATTTCATGCATTAGTGCAACTTACTGCCATGGTATACCAGGTCTACAGAGCCTCACAGAATGATCCTCTACAGTCAGTGTGCTCAGAGTGCAGCCAGGAACTTGTTCTTAATCCCTGCCCTTCTCTTACCCTTCTTCTGATCCTCTCCTTTACCTGAATAAAATATTCCATGTGAAAGACCTCATGCCCCAACTTCATCTAAAGACCTATATGCATATACCCTGATGATGAAACTTAATGTATCTACAAAGAAAACTAAGCTTTAAAAAGGCAAATCACTAGCCCTAAAATAGTATTAAAAAGAAAAGGCCTAACAAGAAATAAACCTAAATGCTAAGATAATGTGTGCTACCACTGAGATATTTCTTTTGCTTTAAAGTCCAAAAACATCCTGAGGTTGGAGACATGTCTAAATAGAATATTCTTGTAGGACAAGAGCACTGACTTCATCACAAGCAAGGCCCTGACAATGGTAGATGAAGACTATAATGTGTAGATAATTATCTCTAAGACCAGTCAACAGCTATATGTTTCCAATAATATCACCTTTAAGATCAAGCCAAGACATTCCACTCTGAATCAAGGTTTATTTATGAAAAGACTTAGCACTTTTAGATCCCATCTAGCTTGGAAGATCACCAACTTCCAGTCCCAAATATTCAATTTCTTCTATTTCACAGAGCATGAATGAGATTTCAGACTCCCTTATGTAAAGGAAATTTATAAGACATTAAAATTCTTTTTCTTCAATAAGATGAGATTTTTTACTAATACCTCTACCTAAAAAAAATCACTTCTAGTGACCAAAAGTAGAAAATACTGTAAATCATAAAGTTACATTCGTGGGGATACAACTGAATTTTCAAGTGATTCCAGATGAATGATTGCCCTTGTTTCTCTCAAAGTCGAAAGGTCGAAGGATCAGCTTGACTCTGGTACTGGGGTAGACCAGAGCCAGGAGGAAGAACGGACCATCTACCAGCAAGGGCACAGGGCTCAAGGGTCCTACAGCAACAGAGTTCAAGGGATCCCTTCACGTTGGCAGAGAAACAGTTAATGTAGAAGGCTGTACAATGTTCTGCATTGGTGATGTCAACAGATAACCAGACATCTTCTTTGAAGAACTGGTATAAACTGGTTTCATCTGCATCAGAGCTGGCATGGCATGTGGGGTGCGGTGAGGAACAATGGTACTCAAGTGGAGAAAAAGAAAGAAGAAACCTCACAGGAGATGTCCCAGGGTCTGCTGTCTCAGTTCTTCAACATTATTTGTCATTTGAGGATATCAGTGTGAAAAACAGTGATGGCCACGAAGCTCAACAACAGATATTAATTCAAAGTAGTATAATCAAAATAGTATAATAAGTAGTAGTATAATCAATGGAAGACATTAGCACAATGAAAACAGTTTTGAAAGTTAGCAAGAAAGAAACAAAAAAGTGCTCTGATTGAAAACTGAAACATGCGTGGGATACCTGAGTGGCAGAGCAGGGAGTAAGTGGGGTGAGTTTGAGCAGACACAGGAGAGACCCCTCGAGTGGGAAGGGCTGGCAGACTCACACCCCGCTTCCGGGCAGAGGCCAAGTTCAGCACGAGTTACATGATTGGATACTCACACTGGGGCTGCGCTGTCCTGACAAGTGAATCTCTGTACCCAAGCGAATCTCTATACTGAGGCACAATGCCACTTCAGACTTCCTGAGTGAAAGACACACAGACTGCCTTCAACTCCACTCCTTACTCCTAAACTAAGTAATAGAACTACACATCCAAAACAACAGAAAGTAGCCTCTTATTGTTCTTTGATTTTATTATTTTTATTTTACTTCCAAAATGTTTTACTCTTATTTTTTGCTATTTTCCTCTTTCTATATCCCACCACTTTTATACCATTATTTATCCTTTCATTCTTTTATGGCTGTGTCTGCATATGTGGGTTTCTCCTCTCCTTGCCTTTTTTTCCCAAAAAACTTTACACAGGGTAAGGGACTTCTCCCCTGTTCCCTTATATCCCTGCTACTTTTATGCATGTCTCATCACCCAATTTCTTTCTCCTATGTCTTATTCATTCTTAATTTTTTCTTTTCTTTCCTCTCTTCCTTTTCATTTGTCTCCTTTCAACTTTTTCCTGTAATATTTATATCATAGAATATTTTCCCATCCCCACTTTCACTCTTAATTTTGTACCTAGATTTTTCCTGTTATCCTCTTCTAAATGTATGACATACCCTCACCATCATTAGGATCCTTTGCCCCTTTCCTATTTCCTGCTTTCCATACCACAGAGCAGAGGATTTATATAAACAAGAAAAAAAGTCTTCTTTTCTCTTTCTCCCGCTTCTGGCATTGCATGGTTGCCAACCTCCTGGGCTTTAGACAACGGAGTCTATAAAATTACTGTTGAGTTGCTCTTTTTTACCATCAGAGAAGACACAGCCATCCTATTTAGCGCATATTAATTGTAGGTCAATTTCTGAATTGTTATAGTACAGTCATGGATTTCTTTTATAGATTAAATAATATACCCAAACACAGTCTCATGGTAAACTATTTCTCAATGAGCTCTGATAGATACTAATGTAATGGATTAGTCTATTGCTACTCTAGCTGGCTTGATTGCATAGTAATAATATTTTAAGTGGAAAATTTAGTGCCAATGAACCTGTCTGTGGAATCTTTCATCATATTTAGGGAGAAGGACAGCAAGAGTTCCTAACCAATAATTCAGACTAAATCAAATTCTGCAGAAATGGCTGCAACCTGACAGAAAGAAGTCCTGGGTCTGAGTCACCTCCCACATTGCTGTGGAGGGATTAGAGGAGTCACTGAGGTGAGAGCACTGAGACTCTGGGAGAGACTACCTGGGAATCACATATGCAATGCTTGGACTATTTCATCTGGATTCCCATCAGATATCTTAGAGGTTTAAGTTTTGGTATGCTGCTTGATTTATCCAGTAATGTGGAGTAATGGCATATTCTTGTACGGTTGGGTTCCTATATTTATTGAGTAGTTATTTTGTGTGTTTGTTCTTTCTATGACTCTGATTTAATAGGTGTCTCGGTTGTCTTCCTCATCTCACTCTCTATCTCATTTATTCACCTCAAATTCCCTAGACAATATTATTAACATGTATCTATTCTTTCAAACATGTAAACTCTTCACTCAGGTTTTTCACTATATTTAGTTCTCTTGCAAACACTCCTAACTTCTCTTAACCTTTAGCTCTTTCCTATCTTACCCAGATTACTGTTCTCCATACCAGCAAGTTACGACAATCAACCTCCTTACCAACAAGGTTTCCTCAATCACAAAGTAAACGCCCTTTCTCCCATATCTCACCCTTGCCCCAGAGAATGTCCTCTGAGAACTGTCAATACTACCCTTCCACTCAACTTTTAGTACTCCAATAAAATCAGACACCACATCAAATGCTTCCTCTCCTCTACCACTATTCCCTACTTCAATTCTCTCCCTCAGTGTCTCACATTCCTCATGAAACCACCTCTCGTTCTCGCTACCCCCCTAAATTGCCTCGCTGCAGAACAATCACATATAATAAACTGTTATAGCATGAAAAAGGGGAAAGTGTAAGTACAATGACTATCATATACAAGGGTTGTAAAACTGAATCTCTTATAACCAAAGTGATTCTTTAGGCAAAACATATGGATACAGTCGAAATTATTTAAATTAAATAACAGAAGAAGTAAATACTAGCACTGGACATACAAAGGCAAAAATTATTCACAGAGAGGCAATCTCCTACTAAAAATTTCCATATAAACCGCAAACTCATCTCACTTCTCTAGCCCCCAACCTGCAATAACTTCCACATACAAAGGTAATGCAATAACATGGAGACCTCTTTAAATTTATATACACACATATCTATATATGTAGACAAACAAAAATAGACCTGGGAGAATGGGGAAGCAATGAAATAGAATATGTCTCCTGACCAGTCTCTCAAGACAGAGCAAGAAGTCATAAAGGGAGAAGAAAATAAGTATCAGGGAGCAGAAATGTGTGAGAAGTTCATATAGAAGGAATGAAAAATAGGTGAATTCAAAGAAGAAAGTGTTCATAATAATTTATCCCAATATGCTCATGATGAATTTTGGGAAAACAGATTTAAAAAATGGATAAGCTACCAAAATAGTTCAAAATTTGAATGGCAGATTTAACAAGGATATGAAATCCTCAAAACCATGTCAGACAGAAATACTTGAAATAAAAAGCTGTATAGAGTTCATACACTGCAGAAAGGACCAATATGAAAACAGAGTATCTGATATTGAGGACAAAACAGTGGATTATGATAAACAGCTCAAAGAAACCAGAAAGAATAATAAGAGAACAAGAGAAGATTATCCAGAAGTGAATAGATGATAACTAGAAAATTAATCTAAGTTAATTTTGAGTTAAAGAAAAACTAGAAGGTCCAGAGATTTAGCTCAGTAGTTCTAGCACCTGCCTTGCAAGTGCAAAGTCCCTAGTTCGATCCTGGTAACAACATACAAAATACTGGACATGGTGACTCACACCCACCAGCAATCAGTACCACACACCACAGTGCCAGCCGTGGTGGCTCACATCTGTGGTCCCAGCAGTTGGGAGGCAGGGGCAGGAGAATTGCTGACTGCAAGCCTTCCTTGGGTTACATAGTTAGCTCAGGGCCAGCCTGAACTGCAAAGCAAGATGCTGTCTCAA
>PVIC010000387.1:0-39379 GCA_004025085.1 Thryonomys swinderianus
TGGCCCATGTCTTAGTCTGTTCTCTTTCTGTAACAATATTAGCTGAGGCCATGTCATCTATATCTAGCTCACAGTGCTGGAGCAGGGGAGTCCAGAACAAGGTGTTGCATCAGGTGAGGGTGCATCAGGCTGCACCCTAACATGGCCAGAGGGCACTGAGGCCATTCTGGGGTCCCACCCACATTGATCCATCTAGTAACAGTCACTTCACGAATGCCGCACCTCCAGATACCACCAACACATTATTCTGCAATTAATTTCCAAAACATTGTCTGCACCAGCACTGTGCTGTTCCTCAGGGACCCAAGGCAGAGCACAGTCCGCTTCCCTATGTTACTTCCAAACACCACTCTAATAAGTCACCAAGATGTCCATTCTCTTGGGGGCCCAGTGGATGAGTTGTGAGCTGAAGGAAATGAATACAGCCTGAGATACTGAGAAATGGGGTCTCTGCTAATATGTCCTGCATTGCTGGGGTCTAAGAAATAAAGGAATGCTACTTACCTACCTGTGAGGACACAGATTAGGTGTCCTAGTGGTAGTGGCTTCAGTGGCTTCCTAAAAATGACTTGGTTTTTGTCTCAGCTGTGTTCCCTGGAAAAAATAGAAACATTTGTCTATACTATGAAGTGCATGTATTTCATACACTCACAGAATCTAAAGCAGGACTAGACCTTCAGGCCTTCAAGACTGACCAGCATAAATTTCCCTACACCAGTAGGGAATGGTGGGCAGAGGTCACATTAAGTAACCAGCTGCAGATACACAGGCAGTTGGGGTAGAAGCAGCTCCACTCGCTGCCCTGACAGCTGTTAGCCTTAGTGTCCCCAAAAGCCAGTGAAATCACAAATATTCAGAGCCATCTACTAATGATAGGTCTTTACTTGATCTTTGAAAGATTTTTGAGGACCACCTTCAGAAGCCAACTTCAAGAACAGTGAGGGCTTCAAATGCAGGGCAAGGTAGCCCTCTCGTGGGTTCCTGAAGCCCTGTTCACAGGCTTCATGCACAGCAAACTTTCTCCAACTCCCTGCAGAACCCTCTTCTGCTACCAAGTACTTTTCCAGGATGTGTGTCTGAGAAAAAGATCCTTTGGAAGGCAAACTGTTATTACATAAAGAAATAGCTCAGCGGGGCCGGAGGGTTAGCTCAGTGGTTCCAGCGCCTGCCTCGCAAGCGCCAAGTCCTGAGTTCAATCCCCGATCACCACATATAATGCTGGGCGTGGAGACACGCCCACCAATAATCAACACCGCATACCACAATGCCAGACGTGGTGGCTCACGCCTGTAATCCCAGTACTCGGGAGGCAGGGACAGGAGGATTGCTGAGTTCGAGGCTTGCCTGGGCACCATAGTGAGCTCAGGGCCAGCCTGAACTACAAAGCGAGACCCTGTCTCAAAAGCAAAAAAAAAAAAAAAAAATAGCTCAGCAGTGGCTGATGAGCCTACAATGATGTTTCATCATGGTGAATGATAATCTGAAGTTGTGTCTCTCATCCTCAAAGCCTCTGCTGGGATAGACCTGTGGCCCCGGGGGGCAGAATGTGGCTTTCCCAGGTGGGAAGAGCTCCCTCCCCAGTGGTGGTCTCACCCAGCAGCGCGTGCTCACAGATGTCTCCTCCAGCCCAGGAACCAACGGGGGCCAAGGCAACTACTACTCACACTCAAGTTCCTTGCTTTGTGCCTCTTGGCAAAGTTCCACTCCTTCTCTTATGTTCTTTGCCATGAATGTCCCTGGTCAGGTTTGGCAATGCAGCTCAGCCAGGCAAAGAAAACACTGGGTGAGTCATTGTAGAAAGAGCACTACACAGGGAAATGCCCCTTTTTGGCCCTGATGTCTAAAACAGCGTATCCTTGAGCCTCCCTTACCTGTGACTGTCGCGAGGGTTAATTTTCATTATGCAACTGTCTGTACTTTCCTAAGTGCATCAGAGGAAAAGCATCTAAAAGGGAGATGGGGAAAAATTAGGAAATCAAATAGACCTATTTCTGAGATGTTGCTCTTATCAAGGTGACATTTTGGCAGTGAATTATTTTGAATGTGCTAATCATCTACCTCTTTGTTGTGTCTTTCAGAATGCTAGAAGATGACCTTAAGCTAAGCAGCGATGAAGATGAGAGTGAACAGGTAAGATCTTCTGACCTACTGCCAGAAAATGTGACATGGGTGCACTGAGCCCACAGACTGGGCTAGCTCTGACCTGAGTCATGGGAACTGAACTGCGCTGCTTCCTACTGCTGACCGTTACTTTGGTAATCATGAGCTTCTACACAGTTGGGCCACTCTGTTAAAATAGCTCAGGCCTTGTTTCCCTTAGAACTTTAATTCTGTGATTATTATAGGGAAGCTGGCTAGAAACAACCTTCCCTGAGAAACAGAGTCCCTCTTTTTTTTCTGGCCAAGCTAACTGGCCTAGAGCTCAACGTGACCTCCACTCATCTGTATGCAGCAGGCAAGCTGTAACATTAAATATTGAAAAGCCTTCTACAGATATTATTAACACAGAGAAAGCGCCAACACAGAGGTGAGCTAAAATGATGAATAAAAAATAATCGTGCTCAGTCTAGGCTGTTTGTCTTAAATGATAAATGTGCTTGAAATATTCTCCCTTGCTGTTGATTTACTATCTCAAGACATCAGTCGGGGGGTTATAAATACTCTTCTGATCAGTCAGTTAAGGTGAGAAAATATCCACTTAGCATTCATCACTTTAACTTGTGCATCTCAAGAAATGTTTGTGTTTTAAAGCAAGTTTGAAAACGCTAAAGACAGATTTTCCTACAATTCAGGTTCCTTTTCCTCATCACCTGCACTGTATTTTGTCACATTTGGATAACTGCCATGAGTAGAAAGACAATGCAGTGAGGTTTTCATGAGTCCTGTTACAGGCAGCACCAGATCCTATACGTGTGCCACTCAGTCCAGTTGAATCGCGCACCTACAGCAGAGGCATCACGGAGGCCACCCTCTAGGCCTCTAGAGACAAAAAAAGGCACGGCAAGAGCCAGCCCAGGGGAAATGAAGGTCAAAGGCACACGTGTAGGGAAAGTGTCCTGGGCCACAGAAGAGATGCCCCTCCCTGTGAGAGGAGCCGAGCTGTAAGCGTGTAAGGCTGCAGAGATCCAAAAGCGAGTCAGCAAGCAGAGAACACACCAGAAAGGCCAGCTGGGGCCCTGAGTTCTTAGACTGATTCCCAGCCAGCCAGTACCCACAGTTCAGCCGTCTTAGCAGACAGGTGGAAGGGCTTCCCTCCTGACCTGGGTTTGCTCTCCAAGAAATTAAGAGCAAAGGATTTCATCTCTGTGTTTTGTGTGACTGAGAGGTTCAGGCAGGTAGGGAGGAAGTCATGTCCAATGTGTGCAGTGCATGTACTTGCTATCACAAAAAGTCACAGCTGTTTCATTTAGCAAACATTTTTTTAATTTGGAAATTTTTTAATTTGGAAATACTTCTTGAGCTATTTCTATGAAATGTTTCCAGTGAAAGCTCAATTTGAACAAACCTTTTAGTTGACTCACACCCTTTATGAGCAGCTCCTCTCCAATCTGTAGCCATTGATAGCATTATATTGTGAATATCCAGGCCAACCCTGAGTGAGTGATTTGCATACAGTCATCCCTGTTGTATAATTGAGAGTCCAGACAGTGGTTTTGTATGTGGTAGTTAGGTTACTGCTTCAACACGATTTATACTACATTTTTCTGCTTTGACCTATAATCATGCCCTGGTCTAATTACAAAATCCTTATTCCCTTTAGAAAAGTCTAATGATACGGCACTTGTTTTCTCCCCAAGACAAAGAGAATTTTTCCCCCTGAAAGAATGTAGCACAAACACACACAACACACACATACTTCATTTTTCTTTTTCTGACACCGAGTTGAGAAACATCTTTCATCGATGATTTTCCCCAGCATAATCAGAATTGTCACTTACCCAAAACCTTTCAGAAACGTACCTCGTTACTTCTCTGCTTCAATAAACACAGCAGCTGAAATCTTTAACTTCTCTTTATATCACACCTGGTGTCTTTGTGAACACTGGCTTCCGTGGTGCTGTGGCCTCTTTGTCAGGGAGGTGTTCACAGTAGCTTCAAGTTTCTGCACTGTTTGGCCCCTGGGTGGCCTCTAACTCCTGTGCATTTGAATGCATCTGTTTATTGCTGCCTTTCCTCCTCCTTGTGACCTTAGAGACAGCAGTGTAATCAGTGACAAAGACCACAAGAGCCTTTGTCCAGGGTTCAAATCCTGGCTCTTTGCAGCTTTGGTCTGGCCCTCAACTCTATTTGGTCTCTATCTAGAAACTAGAATCAGTTAGATTCCCATACCTGCCACTTCCTCAGATTGTAAGGTCACTTGTCATCTTCAGTTCAGCAGATCCAGTAAACAAAATTTGTTTGCATTTTATTGTTTATAAAAATTAAAAAATTAGTTGCACATAGTGGTACATGGTACATGCCTACAGTGCCAGTTACTCAAGAGGCTGAGGCAGGAGAGTCACCTGAGACCAGATGTCCAGACAAGTCTGGACAACCTAGCAAGCTTTCATCTCAAAATTAATTAATTAACTTGTGAATAATATGAATACAATATATGTAGAGAAAAGTACATTTACTTTAAGTGTACAGTTTTTTTAAATACCCATAAGACAAATAGCCATGTAATGAGCCCCCAGATCAAGAGACAGACATAAACCTCTCCCAGTCACCAGCCTCCACAATAATAATCATTCTCCTATGTGCTAACACCACAGAGTAATTTTGCTCATTTTTGGACTTTATATCAGTGGTATTATCATAAAAGATGTACTCTGTGTCTGGCTTCTCTTACTCTGACATGATTTGTAGGATTCATCCGTGTTTTGTGCAGTTGAGGCTGTTGCTTTTCATTGCTGTATTGTATTCCATCATGTGCATATGCCATAATTTATCTATTCCACTGCTGGTGAACAGGGGGTATTTTTGAAGCAGAATAGTGCTGTTAGTAGCATCCTTTTATGGCTCTTTTATTCCTTTCTGTTGAATCTGTGCCCAAATGTATAAAGTCTAAGCAACATTGGCAGATCATCCCAAACTATTTTCCAAAAACTATTTTGCATCAAAGGACATTCTCACCAGAAATGGAGGAGAACTTCGATTGTGTTTCATCCTCACCAGCCATTTTTCTTTTGGATTTTACAAGGTATATGAATCTTCAGTTTTCCAATTTGCACTGTCTCAGTGTAGCTTTGATATCATGGCAATGCTAGCCTTATAAAATAAATTGGGAGTTATTCCCAGCTTGTCTCTTTTCTTGAAGATGTTTTGTGAAAATTAATGTTAATTCATCTTTGGAAGAATTCTCCAGTGAAACTATGCAGGCTTGGAAATTTTTTTAAATTTTCAAATTGAATCTCCTTAATTGTAGAGCTACTCAGATTATCTGCTTTATACTGGCTAAGTTGTAATATGTGCTCTTCAAGTAATTAGCCTGTCCATTTTTATTTGTATAGATTTATCCACAGTATGCCTTTATTGTCCTTTTGATGCCTACAGAATCTGTAGTGATAGCCTCTATTTCATTTCTGATGCTCATCATTTCCCTGCCTACTCTTTTTTCTTCCTATCCTTTTCATCAGTCTAACTAGAAATTTATTGACTAAAGTTTTTGGACTAGCTTTTGGGGTCATGATATTCTTTATGCAGTGTACGTTGGTTCATAAACTTAATTCTTTCCATGATTCTGGTTACAGAATTCATTCCATGAATTAAGTTCATGAACCCAAGTACCAGTGTATAACTTTCCTACTTTTGGTTTCACTTATTTCTTATCTTCACCATCTCCCTCTCTTTGCTTCCTTTGGGAACCTGTTTTGCTTTTTTTCTAGTTTGTCAAAGAAGTTTAGATTACTGATTGGACACCTGTCCTCTTTTATAATGTAACCATTTGGTACTTTGTTTCATTCTCAGTGCTGCTGTAGCTTTGTCCCACAAATTTTGACCTGTTGGCTTTTTATTACCAGTCAGTTTAATGAGATTTCTTTGATTCATGGATTATATACGAGTGTATTGTTTGATTTCCAAATGTTCAGAGAACTTCTTTAATCTTACTTTTATTGGTTTCTAGTTTTATTCCATCATGGCCAAATAACATACCCTGTATGATTTCAATTGATAGAAATTTGTTGAGGGTTTTTTTATGTGGTCTGCTTTGGTATGTGTTTTATGAGCACTTCAAAGCATGTGAATTCTGCTGGTTTTTTTGGGTGGATAGTTATATAAATATTAATTAGGTCATGTTTGATGTTTTGAGTCGTCTATGTATTTTCTGACTTTCTGCCTATTTACTCTGTCAGCTGCTGAGAGAGTAATAATTGTGGATTTATTTCTCCTTTCCATTCCATGAGTTTTTTTTCTCTTCATGTATTTTATAGCTCTATTGTTTGGTATGTATACACTTAGGATTGCTATGTCTTGGTAGATTGACTCTTCTATCAATTTGTAATGTCTCAGTCTAGCTCTGGCCATTTTCTTTTCTCTAAAGTCTACTATTTCTGATATGAGTAGAGATACTCTTACTTTCTTTGACTACTGCTTGCATATTGTAACTTTTTCATTACTTTCAAAATACATATATTATTATATTTGAAGTTTCTCATAGGTAGCATTTTCTCATCATATCTTTGTCCACTATGCAAATTTCTGATTTTTAATGGGTATATTTAGATCACTGACATTAATACAATTAGTAATATTGTAAGACTCAAGTTTGCAGTTTCTTGTTTTCTTTGTTCTATCATTTATACTATATTTACTGTGTTTCTGTGGGTTCCTTTAACATTTTGAAGAATTCCATTTTGATTTATCTGTAACGACTTTGTATATATTTCTTTGCATAGCTTTTTTAGGTGTTACAGAAAAATTAGCAGTTTGCTGGTGTGGTTATTCCGTAAACTTTCTCCTTGAGTTCTATGATTACTTCCATCACAGACTTGGTAATAGTGGATCATATGGAATTTAGTTTTCTAGCTTACTAACTTCTTGAATGAACATCCTGAATTTTATTCTGTATTTTATTCATTTTCATGCCTATGTTACTTTTCTTATGTTGCTCAAACAAAGTCCCCAACACCCAAAGTTAAAGGGAAGGGGTCTGTTTGGCTTACAGTTTTTAGAAGTTTCAGTCCATAATCAACTAGCTCTGAGGCTGAACAGGCCTCACTGAGAAGAAGAAACATAATGGGCACCAGTCGGCTCATGGCAGCCACCGCATAACGATAGCAACAAGGCAGGGAGAATTCTCTGTGTCTTTCTGCGTCTTTTATCTCATCCAGACTACTGGGATTAGGATGGTGCTAAACCTCTCACTCTTGCGTAGTGGTTTAGTAATCACATATACTTAATCACAGCATCACACAATCCAGACTCAACTATCTGTGAAAAAAAGAGGTCCCCCCCACATCTGCATGAGTCTGTGGGGGACATCTAAACACAAGCCACAACAGTGTCCCAAGTGCATTCCATGGCTGAATGGCTCTAATAAGACAATTTTCCTACCACCTCATCCATACATTGCTTTTATCTTCATTCATCCTCCTGTTTCTCTCCTGTGGCAAGAGGACCCTGCCCTGCTCCTGTTAAAAGTCTGTCCCAGCCCTCTCAGCTATTTGAGGGTTTGTGCTTGTGCTGCCTCTCCACCAGAACTACTCCAGGGGATCTCCAGTGATCTCCTTGAGCCAGCAATCTGGGCTCTGCCAGTCCTTTGAGGTAACAGACAGCACCAAACACACTCACTCATATCATCCTTACAGAAGACGCAGCACCACACTCTGCTGGTCTGCTGCCCCCCTGTCCACCTACCCCTTCTCAGGATCACTCACTGAGCCCACTTTCTCTGCCAACTCTTGACTGTTGGAGCCTTTTAGTCCTCATTCCTGACTTTTTTCTCTAGCTCCATTTTTTTCTGGGTGATCTCATCCCTTTGGGTGGCCTTCAGTTTTTACATACTGACAACTTCTGGAGTTTCAGTCTCAACTCAGAACTCCCTTCTGAACCACAGACCTAACTGACTTTTCCACTTAGATGTCTCAGAGCATTTCAAATTCAAGTTCTGAGCTGAACTTCTGGTCTTTGCCACTCCCTTTACCCAGACACACAAATATGTTCCTCTTGTGATTATCCCCATTTCTAAAGCAAGTACTGCCAGATGCCCAACTGTTCAGGCCCAGAATCACAGGACTCATTTTTGACAATTCCCTGTTCCTCTCTCAAATGTTCATTTCATTCTACATTCTATTAATTCAACCTCCAAAGTTAAGTATTAGTTCATATACTTCAGTGGCCTAAATCGATCTAGCATAAATGTTGCTGTTGCCCACCCTCTATAAGACAGTCTTCCTTCAGTAAATTTTAAAAATATGAATCAAATCAAATCAATCCTTAATCTAAATCTCAAGAGGGTTTCCTCTTCCATCTGAAATAAAATACATATCCCAGGGCTGAGATTTAGCTCAGTGGTTCTGGCACCTGCCTAGCAAACCCAAGATCTTGAGTTCCATCCCGGGTAACCACATACAACAATACTGGGCATGATGACTCACACCCACCAGCAATCAGTACCACATACCACAGTGCAGGTGTGGTTGCTCACACCTGTCATCCCAGCATTTGGGAGGCAGAGGCAGGAGAATTCCCGAGTTTGAGGCTTGCCTAGGCTACACAGTGAGCTCAGGGCCACCTTGAACCATAAAGTGAGACCCTGTCTCAAAAAACAAAACAAAACAAAAAATACATATCCCATAGCATGCCCATCACTACTCTGAACCATCTGATTTTGCCTAAGTTTTCCCTTCTCTTTGAATTCACTCACAGCCCTTCAGCCATGTGGACCTTCTTTGATTCTTTCACCAAGCCAAGGGCTTTCAGGGCCCTCACTGTCTCAGTTTTTGCTGGGTTAACATCTGCTCTTCTTGGAAGGCAGCATAACTTTACATCCTCTGGGAGCCCTCCTTACCTGAATCAGCCCCGTTTTGTCCCTTTGATGATAACTTTAATCTTTCTCTGAGATCTCATAATTTTAGTTATGTACACTAGTATATGTTTCTTTTTAAAATACCTACCCCTACCAACTAAACTGGATGTTCCCTGAAGCCAGAGACTTTGGCCCAGCAGAAATGCTAAATATTTGTGGAATGGATCCATGAATAAGTACACAGTGTTGTGCTGGATTAGGAGTATTTCCTGCTCTCCAGGTCAAAGATGGCCTTTGCCCTACCATTATTCTCTTCACTGAACACTATGACTTTTCAAATTAGTCTCACCCAAATATCAAAGGACAAAAAGGACCAAATATGAGATCCAAGATCATAAATCAATTATAGATGAATCCACAAATAATCCACCTAATTAGAGAGACAACCTTTATCCAATCTCCATGGAAATGTCAATGGCTGTTCACATCAAGCCATATTAAGGTTATAACTTTTACAAGTTATCTTAAACAGAAACCTTCAAAACCAAGAGGACGGATGTCTCTGCTACCTTCTCTTTCAAAAAGAATGGAATGTTGACTGTTGCCTCTTCCAGCTGGAGCTGTGACAGTACTTAGAAAGTTTGCAAATATCACTGAAATGCAATGATTCCTTCCACAGTTCTTATCCTTAATGAGATTCAAACCAGAAATAGCACAGAAGATTTAAAAATCATTTTTCTTGTTTGAGCAAATGGGGAGCATTGTGATGGTTGTAGCATAATTGTTTGATCTCCTTTCTGTAACTCTTGGTTTAACAATTTCAAAGACCAACAGTTCTATGAAGAGCATGATGGCATTAGAAGACTTAGGACAAAAATGACTCCTGAAGGCACTCAGCCTTCAAGGAATTGTTTTAATGGATTGTACCATATACCTTCCCATTTGGTCAAAATGATGAGCTCTGCCTCTCAAGCCAGAGAAAGTTGGGAGGTTAGACATAGCCAATATCTAAATGGAGTCATTACGGCTAAGGCACGAGGGAGGGAACACATGAGTATGATTTTAAGCAGCAGCGGCCAAGACAGTGTCCACTGCCAACAGTGTTTCCAAGATGACAAATGCAAGGGTTGGGGACAATAACAGAGCAGGGGCCAAACAGAATGGTCACAGCCGTGCCTGCAGCCTTCAGTAATTACATTATCCATACATATTGGGCAGTCTTTTCATTTCAATTATATAAATGCATTTTTCTTTTTATGAGCATAGTTTATTCACTTAAATTTTTAATTTCACAGGCAGCTATCGTAGAATATAATCTGTAGAGGGAAATTTCCCTGTTGGCCTAATTTACTTCTTGCACAATGAAAGAAAGTTACCTTTTAATCCCCAATCAATATTTAGAGAGCATACGATTAATTTAAGAGCTATCTGGGTCATTAACATAAATCTGCAAGCTTAAAGAGCCAATTATTTTCCTATTTATAATGCATAGAATAATAATCATGTCTGTCAGAAAGAATCGAAAACCATACTACATCACAATGTCAGGACTGCAGGTGAGGCTGCTATGGCCCCCAAACTGCAGTCCTGGTTGTATTCTGTTTCCTTGGGTTCTTAAGGAAGGGCCTGAGAAAATTCCCAAATCACTTCTCTGCTCTGCCTTAGATGTCTCCAGCAGACTCAGACTGACATTTGGGTGTGCTATTCAAAGAGATTGCCAAGTGTAATGGGAGCTCTTCATTCTTTCCCTTGTTTCTTTTTAATACAACAATTGGATAACAGAAAACAGAGCTTTTAAAACAACCTTAAGCCCACTGACAGCGTCTGTCAATCACTGACCACACAAATTAGCTGAATGAAATGCAGGCATGGAATAAAAAACATAGGCGGTTTTTGCAGCCACAATCTACTTCCCTAGGTGCATTTTTCTTCTCAGGATCAGCTCAGTGGATGCTGAAGTTCTTGGCCTGTGAAAATTTATTACCCACAGAGTTGATCTGCATTCAGGCAGCCAAGTCTGAATAAATAGAGTCATTGTGCTTGTCTGGGATTTGTGGCTAGAGTTCATCCACTCAGCATGACACTCGCATCCCAGGAGATTCATAAAAGCCAACACCCTGGTATGTGCCCTTGAATCCTGCCAGAACTGTGTAGAATTATATAAACAGAAGTTGGAACAGTCATCAGGGCCAGGTTTGGGGGGCAAGCCTTCAAACATCAAATTTCTCCCCCATGAGAAATGAACTGTACTGTTGATGATATTTGCAGCTAAACAAGGGCCAGACAGTTTTTATATAAATCATTCAGAGAATAGTCTTGATTACCTACTAAGCACTAAAATCCATGTAAGATGTTGGCTTGTTGGTCTGGAATGATTTGCTCACCGGTAATATTTGTTATGATAATTTCACCACAAAAGTTTTAAGTAACATTTTCAATGCCAGAAAATGCTTTGCCCTAAACAAAAAGGTATGAAAATATGTATACTCTTTATATTAAGCCTAATAGCAACTTTGGGAAGAAGAGTACTGTATGTTTGTTTTTATTTTTAGTCTGTCTTGCATTAATCTAATATTTGGCTACATACCCAGTGTGATCTACTGATGAATTAGTTTCTTTTTAATATGGAAATGCAAAATAACCACAACTGGGAACTATTGCCTGTGAGGTCTTTGTTAATCCCATATTTGAAACTTCACTCATAGCCCATAAAATTTAAATGTTTAGCAGGAAGGTTTACTTGTTTAATAGACCTAACACTTAGTTGAGTAGCTGTGTTTTATAAATAAAATATTGTCACCAGAAGCAAATGAAAATTTATTACATAATGCCACCCTATATAAATATTTGTGAAAAGCACAAGCATAAATGCATATGCACCACCCAAAATTGTCTTTTTATGTTAATTGGCTATAATTTCCAAAATTGAAATGGTCAGCCAACTTAAATACCACTGAATGCAGATGCACAGAAGCCTATAAATGCTGACTCCTAAAATATATTTTGAAGCTTCATCCTAGAAACAAATTGAAATCTACATAACTTTATTTGTGTTCTGCGCTATGAGATCTGCCTAAGTTCTACCATAGGACCCTGGTTGGGAATCTGTGAGATGAGAAATTTATAGAGAAATTAAAAGGTGATCCAGTATATTTGGCCAAACATACAATCAACACTGAAAAATGGGGAGCTGTGGTCTTTGTTCGTTGCAGAATTTATTAACGGGAGCTACATTTTTGAGAGTCAGCCAAGGTTTTGTTAATGGAAGATATCAATGCCTCCCACCCAGACTCTCTCTCAGAGAGCAGGAAGGGGCTGTGTATCAATAGTTGAGAGGTACAGGCTTCTCTAGCACAGCTCTCCACAGGGGCTGCTGGTTGGCAGAAGTGGGATTCTCTCTCTAGAGCACACTGTGGCTTAACTCAGAGAAACAGCCCTATATTCCATGACTGTAATGGGATTGAAATAGCTTGTTGACAAGCATCACTGTTCAAGAGGGGCTGCTCCTCGGAGTATATGCTATCACTGCTCCCCAGGCGAGGGTCTGTATACAGTCATCCAGGTGTCTGGTATGGATACGCGGTTGGAAAGTTTCATGTTTATTGCTTTCTCAGGTCTTCGCCAAGTGGGGCTGTTTATCTCCTAAGTGCAGCTTTCTCAGGAGGCTCCCTGAGCCCATTGCTCTATATAGAGAAAACTCAATCCTGGCTATTCAAGGCCTCTTGCCACCTCTCTGTACTGTCTGGTCCAGATCTGCAACCAACAGGTTGTGCTAAGAGGAACAAGAAGAGTGTCAGATGGTGGGGAAAATGTCAGACTATGGACACGGTCTTCTCTTCTCCACACCTGAGAAGCGCAAGGTCTGTCTCAGCAGCAGGTCTCTAGGGCCTCTTCCTTCATCCTTGACTCCACTGTTAGAAGTCCAAGGTAGTTCTTGAAGAGTGGAGAGGGACGGCATATGGTGTATGACAACACTTTCATGGATAAAATGGAAAGCAGTGTTCATTTGAGAGGTGAAAATACTAAGCTCAGTAATAACAGAGATTCCACTGTTCCTTGTATAATTGCTTTGCAGAGTACAATTAAGAGAACCTTTCTTAACAGTTGCAAACCTATTTCTAGCTTTGAATAATGCCATTTTGTCTGAGGAAAAAATGCTTAATGATATACAAAGCCAGGCTTAGATTGAGTGTTCAAGTACAGGTTTTTTAACAAAATTACTAAAGTATATATGTTACTTTCACTTCATCTTTGTATGAAAACAATGTCACATCCAAAGTAAAACCCTGTGGGACATGACTGCATTCAAAATCATCAACCACCCTCAAAGGCCTAGCGGAAAATCCTGGGAATTCTACCAAAGCATCAGTTCTATCAAAAGAAAAAAAAAAAAGACTCCAAAATATTTTGGCAAATTTAACAAAGTGGAAAATGACCAATCCTAGAACCCACCTGCTGGACCAAAGATGACAATCAAAAAGTTGATTTAGGGCCGGAGATTTAGCTCAGTGGTTCGGGCCCCTGCCTAGCAACCGTCCAGCCCTAGCAACCGCAAGATCCATGTTTCCATCCCTGGTAACCACATACAACAATACCAGGCACGGTGACTCATGCCCACCAGCAATTAGTACCATATACCACAATGCTGGGCATGATGGCTCATGCCTGTAGTCCCAGCACCAGGGAGGAAGAGGCAGGAAGATCTGGCACCTGGCATCTCTCCATGGTTGGGCTTGCCTGGGCTACATAGTGAGCTCAGGGCCAGCCTGAACTACAAAGCGAGACCCTGTCTCATAAATGAATGAATGAATGAATGAATGAATGAATGAATGAATGCTGTTTTATATAAGTATATAGAACAGTGGTTAGTAGAGCCGGGATACCAGAGGAGGGGAGGGAAAGAGGCTGGTCAACAGGTGTCAGGGCAGTTGGACAGGAGGAGTAACTTCCCATGCAACATGGCACAGCAGGATAACTATAGCTGAAAGTGAATTGTATGTTTCCAAAGTGTTAATAGAAAGAACTTTTAATGTTCCCAAAACAAAAAAGATACATGTTGGAGGTGTTAGAAATGCCAGTTACCTGAATCTAACCAGTACACCTTCTATATACATATCAAAGTATCATACTGTACTTCATAAATGTGTATAATTATTAGATATCATTTAAAAATATTAAATTTATGTTCAAATGGGAGTCGTCAGTGAGCTGCCACGCTTTGGCCTTGCACAGGGTCTGCTGCACTAAAATCACCCTGTGAGATGACCTTCAGGAGCATCTTGTCTCTCATCATGTGGGTGATGAGAGGCCAGATGAGCAGCCACCAAGCCAGGATGCCGGCTGCAGGGCTGAGTCACCACACTCATCTGGCAGTGAGACTGGGCCGTGATTCAGTGACTCCTACACACATGTGTCTCCATGTGCTGGGCGCCAGCCCGGCTGCCCAGACAGCCGAAGGGGCCAGCTGGCCTGGATCGGCGAAGATGCTGCACCAGTGCTGTGTTTACGCAGAGCTGCAACACCACAAGCGCCATCATCCTATAGCCTCACTGAGTTAAGTCCAGCCAAGCTAGAACTGAGGGGTTACTGAAGGCTATATACAGGGGGCTGAGTTTTTTTGTCAGTGATTTAGTTTGATTCTTTGTCCTAAAAGTGTAGGCCACAGAGGCCTAGGAAATAGACCTGGTCCATCCCATGGAGACCTAGAGACAAGGAACCACACAAAGGCTGAACCAGCACCAGACTTTGACCAGCAGCCCACACTTCCACTCCCAAGAACCAGGAATTTGAATGCACATGATACAGTGTTTCCTAGAAGCTCACTGGCATTAGGTAGGAAGGCTACTCTTATACATTTGCCATTACTTTGAATTATAAATATATACCCAGGTGCACACATCAACTTCCACAAAGCCACACTTGCCTTGCCAGGGCTCTGTCCCAGAATGCAAACTTCCTGCCACCCCGTAAGAGCACCACATGGTTGTGAGGCCAGTGAGCTGCCACAGACATGCCCTTTTGGCTGTGACTCCTCAATGGTCTTTGCTCCACCCAGACCTGAGACCACAGGCTCTTCTTTCCCACAAACAGTCTCCACAAGGTCAGCCTCTGGCAGAAAGTATTCTTCCCAGGGGTTCCCAGAAGTCTTTGAAATTAACTATATGCTTCTGCCTGTGAACCTCCTGAGGAAAAGATAGCAGTCCCAGGAAACTAAAGCCCTCCCACACCTTGGAGAGCACCTGGTGTCCCACCTGCCCTCAGCTCACTGAGACTGGTCTGATTCAAATGCACCTGGCCCAGTTCCTTTTCCCCTCTGGCCAGAGTCCACCATGAGGTGGACTCTTGGCCAAGAGGGATGGGACTACCCTGAGGCACCCTCCCCAGCCAGGCCCGATTCCTTAGTGGCTCTGCTCCTACAAGTCTGTGTACAGTGACCACTTTTGGTCTCCTCTTCTCTGCTGCTTAATTTTTCCTGGTATGTAAAAGATTTCTTTTTTCTCATTTTTTTTTCCTTCTGGAGACCAGGTCTTGCTATGTAGTTCAGGGTGACCTTGAACCCACGATATAACTGAGGCTGACCTTAAACACCTGCCTCAGTCTCCCAAATGCTGGGGTTGCAGGTGTATTCCACCACAGCTGATCATTTGATGAGATTTTGTTTGTTTGTTTTTAGTTCTTTGAAACAGGCTCTCTCCTTGTAGTTCAGCCTGGCCCTGAATTCACTATGTAGCCTGGGCTAGCTTCAAACTCATGGCGATCCTCCTGCCTCTGCCTCCCTAGTGCTGGGATTACAGGCATGAGCCACCACACCTGGCATTGTTGTATGTGATACCAAGATTCAAATTTTGAACTTTGCACTTGCCAGGCAGACACCAGAACCACTGAGCTAAATCCCCAGCCCTTGATGAGATTTCTAAAGGAAGCGATGTAAGGAAATTGCATCTCTCTTGGAAGGTCTAGTCAGGTAAAAGAACTTCCCAGAGCACCTTTCTCAGTGTATGAGGTGTGAAGGAACAGGAGAAGGTGAAGAGCCCAGGCCTGCAAGGGGTGAAATGCCCTTGGAATGCTCAAGGAAGGCAACCATGCCTCTTCATCTGTTCAGAAGATTGGGGTCTTTACTGACAGTCTGAACTCAGTCAAGGTGCCCAATCGGTCAGCTGGTATCAGGATCCAACTTAAAAGATAATGCTGTCTATACAAATGCCAGCCATTAAGCAGCACTTCCTGGAGGATATATCCTCAGCAAACCATCCAGTTCCTAAATAGATCTAAGGAAATCTACTGGAGTTGAGAAAATCTGGTTAAACTTTCTTCAAAGAGGAACGTATGCCCTAGTTTTTAGTGAAAGTAAAACAGAAAAGGACAATTAAGCAACTCCGCAAATTATGCATTTCTGCAAACCCTTTAGATGAGAGAAAGTAGCAAACACAGTATTTGTCATCGCTGGAAACTCCCCAAGCACATTGTGTAAGTAGTGTCACATGCGGTAACACACTTGCTGGTGGAGAAAGACCTCTGCCTTCAGTGATCTTCTGAGGGATTGTGAGGAGCCAAAACTAAAGCTGTCGCACAGTAGACAGCAAGGCCCAAGGAGGAGCAGAACTCAGGATTAACCCTGGTACAGAGCCAAAATTTGGGAAGAGGGAGACCAACAGTTTGAGAGAGCTCAAGGAATGTTTAACAAAAGGATGAGCCCAACCTCTGAGCACAGCCTGGTTATAAAGGGTTATAAAACAAGCCAGAAACCTTATAAGCATTGACCTGACTTAGCAAGACACCAAAAACTGAAGCAAGTTGTCCTCTGCTCACCCCTTCTGTTCTATGCTGCTCTACTGATAGTTCCTCCGCCCCTGAAATTCTCCCTATGGTCTGACTCAATGCAGGCTTTATAAATAGCAGTTGTATTTGCACAGAGCAGGCTTTATTAGAGCGACCAGACAGCCCAGGGAGCCTGGAGAAACCAGGTTTTCTCTTCCTGTCTCAACTCCCATCTGGTTAGGATCCCCTTTCACTCTCAATCATGTCCTTACTTAGATGATAAATTATATTGTCACCCCTGACTCCGCGTGACCCTGCAGAGAACAAGATGAGGTCAAAGGCTTCTGAACAAAATCCATCTTGGAGAACATTTCTAGGAATCTGAAAATGCAAAGTACCTGTCTCTACAAACAGAAAAATAAAGAGGAGTAAGCATGTTTCCTTTGTGCAGCGAATATTACTTAAGGGTTATAAAACATTAAATGGAAATGTACAGCTCGAACAGTGAAGAGACGCATCTGCCAGCCTGAAGTGAAAAGCAGCGGCAGACAGTGGTGATAGTGAAACACCACATTTGTTAATAGATGGAGAAGGATATTACATGGAAAAAATTAATGAAGGCAAGTCTTACTTAAGAAAAAGAAGAGCAAACAAGGTAAGGAAGATATGTGACCAGTCAGACTTCAGTTGACAGCAAAACACAAGTGAAGTAAGAGGTGACAGTCACTCAATTTCCAGCAGTCCCCATTCTATGAAAGTTTAATTTAGAACTTTTTTTTTGGCATCAGGTCTGACTGCACAAATTCAGGTTTGAAATCTGGCAATGGTTCAGTGCTCTCTGAGGAAGATGCGGAGTAGAACTCCAGGGAGCTAGAGCACAAGGAGAGGCCGCAGTGGTGCAGGGTGCAGTGAAGACTGCCGGGCCGCACTGTCCCACCCGTCAGGCATCGTAAATGCATTTCTGACCTAGGACATTTCCCGCCTCAGATGGGTTTATCATGCCGGATGTGGTGGTGCATGCCTGTGATTCCAGCCATCTAGGCAGCTGAGGCTGGAAGATCGAAAGTTCAGTCCTGCTCTGGGCAACTTAATGACTTAGTGAGACCCCATCTTAACATAAATAAAGGAAACCAGGATGTAGCTCAGTTGAAGTGAGGTTCAATCCCCAGCATCGAAATGTGAAAAGGGTGGTGTCATCAAGCCATAACATCTGGCAATGTACAGGTAAACTGTCGTATCACCAATGAAGAAAGCACATGATCCCAATCCCTGCTGCGGAGCTGCCTTCTTTAGTGACCAGAGACTGCTGGCTGAAGCATGTGGTTACCCACATCTGGAGTGAAAACAAGATCTATTCCAACCAGCTGGATCCTTCTTCTCTTAGAACAAAAGTATAGTATAGAGCCAGAAACCTCTAGCCGTATGTATCTTTTTAATGACTGTTATGCATGGTTTTTGCTTACTTGGGATTGCACAGCTTCAGGCCCATGTTTCCAACTATCATCTCACTGTCCACACTTGAGCACTCTGTAGCCAGCTCCAGCCGCACACACCCAAAGCCAACTCACATTTGCCTCATCCAGCGCTGTCCCTGCCCCCTCTGCTCACTGAGCTGCTCCCCAAGGAACTCTTGCAGTTCTTCAGCTGGGCCAGGATCTGAACCTGCTTCCGGCTTTTGTTCTCAACCTCTTCCCTGTCTGAAGCCTGTTCTCCTTTACCACCCTCAGGGAACTCACCTTCTCCATGGCTTAGCCTTGCCCTTTGTACTTAACAAGCCTCCCTCAACCATTCATCTCTCCATTATTCCCTGTTCAGCCATGGTCTTTGAAATGCAGACAGTTGTACAGGGGGAACATTTTGTGTCTGCCCCATCTCTAGGGTCTAAGGCAGGAACAGCTTAGGCTTTGACTATTTTGAACATCACGCAACCCAAGCCCAGTGGCTGCACATAGTAGGTTCTTCTGACTGACCTCTGTACCCACCCAGGTATTTCCATCATGTAAAAAAGTGGCCCACAAAAGGATAACTCTGAATTTCAGCCTTTTTCTTTTGTTTCACTCCCCACTCCAGTATCCATGAACTTGTTCTGTGCTCGACCCAGTTACCACAGGGGCATTTCATTTTCTCTTTGATTTGCCTTCAACAACAGATTGTGACTTGTAACTCATTTAGCATACACTCAAACCTGAGTATCTGGTGATTATGTTTCCAAGCACCAACCTTGTTATAATAAAGACGGAGAAAAGGTGCCATCTCCCGAGGAGAGCCTGGAAAATGACTTTCTGGCAGAAAACTTGGTTTGTCTCATAGACTGGAATGTCAGCATCATTCATGAATGAGTAATGAGCTTAAGAAAGAGCAACAACAATGCCGGACATGGTGGCTCACGCCTGTAATCCCAGCACTCGGGAGGCAGAGACAGGAGGATTGCTGAGTTCGCGGCGGCTTGCCTGGGCACCATAGTGAGCTCAGGGCCAGCCTGAACTACAAAGTGAGACCCTGTCTCAAAAATCAAAAAAAAAAGAAAGCAACAAAGCATTCTCTTATCCCTCTCAACTGATTTTACTGAGAACTGAGTAATAGGAAAGTTACGAGGGAGGGATAATGAGAGGTTTAGAAAAAGAAAGAGCTGGTTGCCGTAGTGTACAGGTCTTGAAGGAACGGAATTGAGTGATTCATCTCATGTACAGTGAGTAGTTTCTCCTGCTTCCATCTTGAGTCATCTAAGTCATCTTTTCTTGGATGTTAAGTTCCAATGTTTATTACTTTTATTATTTTCAAGCAGTAAAATAGCATTCAAAAGCTGAATTTTTTTTTAAGAGAGAAAGCAAAACAATATCTTGGTAGTCTTTCCTTGGCATATGACATACAATTTTAATCAAATGCCATAAGTTCTTTTTTTTTCCTGGAAGAGTTATTTTAAAATGTTTTTCTCCTCTGCTTTCTTAGTGAATGACATGTTATCCTCCATAAAGTTTTTAATGATATAAAATAACTGCAAATTAAATAGCACAGTCAAAATCAGGCATTAAGCAAAAAGCAGTGCAGGCAGTGGCTGGTGCTGAGTGCCACAGGGCTGAGTGTATGGTGACCCACAGGGTGTGGCCAGATCAGGAAAGTGGAAAATCAGAGACTTCACTTGATGACTGGTGGGGCAGCAGGGCTCTGAGCCCCCAAGGAGCTTCTGGTCCCAGCATCACAGGGACCTGAGAGAGGAAGGCAGCCCTGGGTCCCCGCTGCAGAGCCAGCTCCTGTGAGAGATGTCAAGGACATTAGTCTTGTAGTCATTCTGGGCAGGCCCGTCACATCCCTGCGGTGCAGAATTCTTGGGTTTTGTTCATTTGTTTTGCTTTTGCCTTTCAAGTCATTTTCTCAATGACTCTATATCACAAGCACTGTTTCCCTCTCATAAAAGTCAGCATGAAAAATATTTGGAGGCAGCAAAAAGTCAATAGGCTCTGCTAGCCCTGATCTATTATTTCCATGGTGAGGGGGAAGCTCAGACGCCTTGCTGAAGGTTTCTATTGAACTTTTAGTTGAATCTCTTGTGCTTTCTGTTATTGCAGGAGCAGCCACCTTCTGCACCTCCTGCTGAGATAACATTAAGAGCCCACACTGACAATACATCCCACCTTTTGGTGGCATTCTCCATACTTCTGGTGTATTCGGCCAAACAAGTCAAAGCTAGGGTTAAAGTTCTTTTCCAGTATCTCTGCCAAAAGCAGAGCCATCTTGCTGAATAAGAGGAGAGCCCAAGAGGGGATGAGCCTGTAAACCTGTCGCCACTGGTGCATTCAGTGAACACGCTCCTGGGCTGGCTCAGAGAAACACCCGTCCTCAAGGATATCTTGGAGCTGCCTGCTCAGGACTCACTCCCTTCCCTTCTGCCGCAGGTGTCCTCATCAAGATCTGAGACATTTCCTTTCTCTCGTGACGTAAATTCTGTAATATTGAAGCCTTAACTCACTAGGATTTGGGCAACAAGGACAGGACTAGGAACATCTGTTGTCCACAGTAGTCTGGACATGGGCGGACCAGCTCCTTCCATGTCCTGTCCAGAGAGGGGAAGGGTGGTTTAGGGGCTGAGACGGAGATGGGGGGCCACATCCAGGTCTGTAATGAATGAGTCCCAGACATAATACCCTC
Organism: Thryonomys swinderianus; assembly: GCA_004025085.1. Lineage (NCBI taxonomy): Eukaryota > Metazoa > Chordata > Mammalia > Rodentia > Thryonomyidae > Thryonomys > Thryonomys swinderianus. The sequence goes on from PVIC010000387.1 coordinate 20,855, forward strand.
AACCCCCGGTCCACACATTTGACATGGAGCGCCAGAGACACCCCCCAGGTCCACAGGTTCCCCGGTTGTTGTAGCATCTAGCCAAGGGCCATAGTACGTCTTCTCTACTGCCCAGTTCCCTCCTGTCTTTAAAATGCTACGCAGATGGACCAGAGATTTAGCTCAGTGGTTCTGGCGCCTGCCTTGCAAACACAAGGTCCTGAGTTCAATCCCGGTAACCACATACAATGCTGGGTGTGGTGACTCACGCCCACCAGCAATCAATACCACATACCACAGTGCCAGGCGTGGTGGCCTGCACCTGTAATCCCAGCACTCTGGAGGCAGAGACAGGAGGATTGCTGAGTTCGAGGCTTGCCTAGGCTACATAGTGAGCTCAGGGCCAGCCTGAACTAGGGCCAGCCTGAAGCGAGACCCTGTCTCAAAAAAAAAAAAAAAAAAAATGCTACACAGATGTCCCTGGGAAGGATTCCCTGGTGGCTCCATTTATGTAACCTCTACTCCGCAGGCATCTTCTGGGCTCCTGCTAGCAGCTCCCTACACTATTTGAGGAGCTACAGGCCCACACGACTGTAGGGTACCACTCTTGTCTACCTCACCTTGCCCCTGCTCTGTATTAACCTTTCCATTTTCATGTTATCTCAATACTCCCTGTTTCTCTACTCTGATTTCCTGCTAGAGATTGAGCTTTTCCAGGGCAATGACTCATCAAATTGTTATTTTTATCCTCTCTGGAGTCCAGGACAATCTCTACATAGTAGGAATTCAGTAAATGCTGGACCAAGCTATCAATCCAATGGCATGAAACTTATTACCAAGGATATATTTTGTCTCTGCAACAGGGATATGGGTTCAATTGTGTTTTTTTCTTTTTATTGTTTTTTTTTTTTTTAATTTTTGAGACAGGGTCTCTCTCTGAGTTCAGGCTGAACCTGAACTCACTATGTAGCCCAGACCAGCCTCAATTTCTCAGCAATTCTCCTGTCTCGCCTCTTGAATGCTGGAATTACAGGCATGAGCCACCACACCCAGACAATTATATTATTTTCTAATTTGAAGATCCAGTCTACAAGTTGTAATCAAAGCCTACAGAGGATATTTAAATATTTAAAAAGTTGATTACACCAAAACATGTTGCCCTGAATCACCTTCAGAATCCTCCCCCTCATTTTGAACACCTCGTTCCATCATTCTTGCCATTTCTTTTTTTATAGGAAATTGAAGTTTATTTATTGTAACATATATGTCATAGCTGACAACTGAATAAGTGAAATATTATTTACATAAAACCTAGATTAAGAATATATAGTAATTTGAATACAATACTAAGAGTCCCAGAAGTCAACACAGAAGCATGATTCCAGCATTTTGCTACACAGAAGTAGAGTGGAGGTAAACTTTGGCAGTGCATTCCTGAGAATCAAATAGTAATGAACTTCATGTAGTGGGCTTTGCATCTGTAGAAGAAGATGCAGTTTCTTCCAACATGCCACTTTCTGCATCTTCCCCTTCAGAATCTGCAGCACTGTCCTCTTCAGAATCACATTCCTGGCTCTCCAATGACTCAGAGCTCTCCAGAGGCTCGCTAGACAATCTCTCTATTACCTCTGCCATACACTGCACATGTTCTGCTACTTCTGCCAATTCTTCATTCTCCTTTTTCAGATGGGCAATTTCAATGTCTTTTTGTTCAATTTCTTTATAAAGTTTCTCATTTTCCTTAAGGGCTTCATAGAGAGCTTTCCTCCGTTTTTCTGCCACTTCTTTCCAATATTGAGAAGATGGATTTTCTTTAATCATAGATCATATGCTTCTCAGGTGACTACTCCAAGATTTTTATTTTCATTAGATTCTGGGTCGATAACAGTTTCAGAGTTAGAAGTCTTAGGTGTCAACGGGTCATCTGAATGTTTCCTTTTGGAAAAGCCTTTAGGCAACTCATTTTCTCTTCCAACAAGAGATCCAGCTGCAAAAGGCTGAATCATCTTCAGAGTTCTTCTTGGCACAGGACTGTTCCACCACACAGTGAGATGTCACTGTCCTAAGTGGAAGCTGCTGGAATCAGACTTTACATTTTTTTGGTTTACTTCCTGCTTCTGCTTCATACTGGGATTCATTATACAGTTGCAAGGGCGGAGAGAGGTGGTAGCAGGGCCTCACACAAGGCCCACAGGCAACCTCCGCTGTCCCGCAATCTCCAGAATGAGGAACGCTTGAAAATCCTACCTGATTCCACTAGCCCGCTCTGGGTCAAACGCTCTCACCATTTCTTGAAGCAGTTCTGGAAATCCTCTTTCGTGAGTATCTTTAGTTGTGCTGTTATGGCTGCCTCAGTGACCTGAATCAGTTCAAAACTTGCCTGGTCATGGTCACTTTGACTTTGGGGGAAAGTCGGAGGGCACACAGTACCAAATTTAGTGAATGAAGTACATGAGGATGTGTAGTAGTATTTTTATTTGACAGAAACTGGAAATGTCTTGATTTGATTTAGGACATCAAGACAGTTGCAGAAAGACACGAAAGAAGACTTCCAGAATTGCTTTAGGAAGTGGCAAGAACAGTGAGATAGGTGTGTTTGAAGTGAGGAAATAGTCTGAGAGAGATTGGCAATGTGTCTTTTACTATAATAATTATTTATTTTTAATGGAAACATTCACCAGTTTTGATCACATGTATCTTCAAGTGGCAAGGGAACAACCTAGGGCATATTCTGGGATTCCTGGTGAGTCATCTGGACATGTGTGTTGTGCAGGGTGCAGTGGACCATGTACTCACCCTTTACTTCCGGGAGCACCCTGAGGCCACCTCAGCCTTCAGGTCATGCTTCCAGTCACGGCTTCTGGGTGGAGGATACAGCATGGAGCTGCCTTCCTCGCCCTCAGAGTGCTCAGAAATAGGAGGCAAATTATTGAAAAGTATGGTTGATGAGAGAAAGGGAGTGAATACAAACCTGGGAGAATATGACAGAGAAGTTGGAAGGGTTCACATTTTCTTTCTTCTTTTACCTCTTTGTTGTTACAGAAAATTTTAATATACAACTCCACATACATACCTCATCACGATAATAGGTTGAAAAATTAAAACATTACTTTTTATTCCTTTCACCTACAAAATTGGTCAGAATAATAAAATAACGGTTTGCCTAAATTAATAGGTTTCAGCCCAGGACCATCTTGTTTCACAAATATGTCTACTCCATCTTCTTCCTCCCACTGATTGTTTACAAGTCCCCACATCATATAATATTAAATATTTCAGACTGAATCTCTATAAGGCTCTTTTTAAAAATTGTCACCATATCCTTACTATGCCTTAGAAAACAATACTCTCATAGTAACACAAGATTTACATCTGTTTTCCATTTTCCAGCTGTGGAGACATTTTCAGTAAATCTGAAAAACAAGTCACATAATGCATCATCATTGGGAAGGAGACAAAGGAACCAAAACTGATATTTTGCTTACAGGAAAGAGAAAACGACAAGAAGGAGATAATTTCAAGAGATAAGGTTTTTTTGAGACCCGCCCACCCTCACCAGGGCGGAGTCTTTGGCACCTCCCGAGCTCCCCCTGCTGACGGGCGAGCATTGCCACGGCACTCTCATCTCTTCAGAAATGTTGGTTTCATGACAGGTCGGGACTTTCTGTCGTTGTTGCAGGTAGTTTAAAATTGGCCACATGACAAAAATGTATGTAACAGGAGTTTAAGTACTGATTGAACACATAATTTAAAAACCAGAATATTAAATAAACATCTCTGCCCTTTCTTGCAGCAGGCCGCCCAGAGAACAGCTCTCCGAACGCTCTCTGACAGGTACATTTTGTCATTTTTATGAACTATAAATTGCTTTATGAAACACTGAGCCCTATTTATTGTGGCATATAATTCATAATCGGATTTTGTCCCTAAAGTATCTGGGAACCAGGATGTTAAACATTTTGCATGCTTGGATTTGTCGTGCATGTGTGGAGTTTATTACTGCAAAAATCGCCTTGTTGTATTTCATATAAAGTATGAAGAATCCCTCGTTGGGCAATGAAACAAGAGACAGGAAACTGAAGGAGAAAGGCCTGAATGGTGCAGTAAATTCTGAACTTTGGAATTAGTTGAGATCTAAGCTCATTTTTCACCAATAAGTACTTCATTTATTTTGAGGTGCTTTCTTCACTCTTCTGCTATCATTTCACCAGCAGCGATCTGTCTGTCTTTTGGTGGGATTCTCTCTACAAAGACTTTATTCATGTAACTCACCAACTCATGATCCTCACTCCCTGCCTCATTAGCCTGTCTCTCCTGACCTGTATTGCTGAATGAGGCCTCCAAACCTGACCAAAGCTGTGCACTATGCAGGAAGAGTGTCAGAATGGAATGAACAAACCTGCTTTCTAGAGTGAAACAGACCCTCCCTTTGGGAGTTGGTTGTGCATTTGTTTCTTCTTAAGATAAGGGACTGTGTGTGTGTATGTGTGTGTGTGTGTGTGTGTGTGTGTGTGTGTGTGTGTGTTGAAGATCTTTCAGAAGGCAAAGAGGAAGCCCCTATGTAGCATGCCAAGGAAAGTGTAACAGTGTTAAGTGATGGTCCTGTCTACTGGAAGGAGGGACCCCAACATTATCTCTCCTTTGCCCGTTTCCTTTCTTCCTGTGTAGAGCAAGTGGTCCCTGACTATGTAAACAAGTTCAGCTCAGCATTTTTCCAGAGGAAAGTCTGTCACTTAGGTGAATTATCTGGTATACATGGGTGAAAAGCATTTCCTGCACTGGGGCAGGCTGAGCCTGAGTGTGTTTATGGCTTCCAAAAAGCCTTCCCATGACAACCCCACAGGCCTGCACATCCTAAGAGTGGTGGGCACGTGATTCGGAATTGCTTCTAGGATTTTCACAAAAGCCAATAACTGTTTGGCATCTGAGTTTGTTGGTGGAAGGAGCAAAGGCTCTGGATCAAAACTCATTTAAAATGTGACCTGATAATTATTTTCCTAGACATACTTCTTTTTTCCTTTTGACTTCCCCTCTCAAGTAAAGTGATTCCTTCAAGAAAGCATTGAGAAGTGAAGAAAGCTCCTGTAACACTTTGTCATTGCTAACAAGCATAGGGTTTCTTTTCAGAGCAATGAAAATGCTGTAAATTAGATTATGGTGAGATTTTCACAACCCCATTCATATGCTACAAATTGAATTGCATTGTACCTTTTATCAGGAGGACCTTTGTAGTATAGAAATTATTTTAATAAAGTTAAGTATATACACTCACAGTGTCATAATGACTTTTGATACAGTGAGCCAAAACCTATCTGAGGAAAACATAGACTAGCTTTGAAGACCTGGTTTCACATACAAAACTACTTCATCAGAAAGTAGGACAGATGTATTAAAGGCTTCACAAATGACATATGGATAGAAAATGTATGATTTTAATAATGAGCAACACTGTTCCTTTGACAATTTGTTGTTGCTGTTGTTGTTGTTATTTTGAGATCTTGCCATGTAGTTCAGGCTGGCCTTTAACTGGTTGTATAACCCAAGGTGCCCTTGAACTTGGGCCAATCCGCCTGCCTCAGTTTCCTGAGTGCTGGGACTGTGGGCATGTGCCACCACACCTGGCTCCCTTGATTCTTATCTAACTTTCTCACTAAAATCCCTTATTTCCCTAACCAGAAACAGAATTTACTGTTGACACCACTTTTCTTCTATATTTCTCTATTCTTGAATATAATAGGCCATGGGCCCCTCTTGCATCCAACAGTTTTTCTACTCAAAACTGGGGAGTTCGGCTTATTTCAAATGAATGATCTTATCCACCATCCTGGTTACCTTGCCTATGCTTTTTCTCCTCTGTTTCCTGCAGAAGGACTACAGAAGTAATTCCCATTAAGGTTAGCATTTTTAATCATTTGGAAATACAATTCAACCCTCTTCTTTAAAATAAGGGCTTTAAAATGCCTACTAAATTCCTCAGATTCATATGTTTTGGTTTTTTCCAGTAAACCAGTATTTTCTAGAGAAGTCACGTTGGTGGGGGTCAGACCACTGAACGACTTGCCTGGTGTTCATCTGACCCGAAAACCCCAGAACAGGAGGGGAATCAAGTGAAGCTCCCTGGGCCGTGGCCTTCCCAAGGGAGGATTCTCACTCTTGTGTTGATCTCTTACACATTCATTCACCCAAACTATTCTGGTTCTGGAAACTATTGTTAGTTCCATAACTATTGTTATTATCTGTTTCTACAAATTCCACAATCATTAGGCAGCACTTTCGTTTTTGTCATAAAAACAAAAGTGTACTGGGCCAGAGATTTAGCTCAGTGTTTCCGGCACCTGCCTCGCAAGCGCAAGGTCCTGAGTTCGATCCTGGTAACCACATAGAATGCTAGGTGTGGTAACTCACGCCCACCAGCAATCAATACCACATACCACAGTGCCAGGTGTGGTGGCTCACGCCTGTAATCCCAGCACTCGGGAGGCAGAGACAGGAGGATTGCTGAGTTCACGGCAGCTTGCCCAGGCTACATAGTGAGCTCAGGGCCAGCTTGAACTACAAAGCGAGACCCTGTCTCAAAAAAAAAAAAAAAAAAAAGTGTACTTACAATGTGCTCCGTGAATCCTGTGATCGTGGAACTGAGCAGTAAAGACCTCCCTTAGCTGGGCTGTGCTGGGGGCTCTGTGCCTTCCGAGCCTCAATATTTGGCACCTTTGCTTCCCACTTCGGGGACCCACTTCCCGTCCATGCTCAGCATACCCGCAGATGAAAGCAAGGGTGCTTGCTCCCAGGAGAGAGCAGCTGTGGCCCTGATGTGCAGCTGGAGGCTGAAGCAGGGCTGTGCCAACCCTTCCAGCCTGAACCTGACTCGGGAGGCAGCCAGCAGGGCAAGGAAAGGGAGGCACATCCATCCCTTCCAAGCACAGGGAGGGCTCCCCTCAGGAGCTGGAAAACAGAGGGTCCAAATGTCCCCTAAGGCTGTTCCTGTCTATCAGTCTTCTTACTTCTGTTGAGTTTCTTGGTTGATTTTCCAAGTAGACATTTAGCACAAATCCAACACCTGGTAGTTTAGATTGTATTATTTTAATTAAATGTATCTTTACCTTACACATAAAAACATAAAATTGTGCATATTTATAGGACACTGTGTGATTGGTTGAAATGCCCAGAGATTGTGTGATATGTAAATCAAGTTAAACACATCTGCCTCCCTGTTTATGTAAAAACTCTCAGAGTCTTTCCTTGGGCTTCTTAAAGTATATTCCCTGTGGTCTCCCTTCCATGCAATAGCACACAGTCCCTCTCACTCCTACCTATCCGTGCCTAGTGCTCATCAACAAACTGGACGACCCTGTGACGTCAGGAAGTCTTGCCATCAGGACACAATCTTGAAAATTTAAAACTGTGATATTTCCTTTACCTAATTTTGAAAGTCATCTTCGATCAGTACCAGAGCAAACCTTTTGTCCTATTTGGTTCAGTGCACACTGCAGGTGGAAATCAGATCCGAGCAGCAGGACCCCAGGGGAATTTGAACTGCTCCTACCCACAACCTATTTTTATCTGTTTGCTGGCACTGAGACTGCTGGCCAAGCAGAGCCCACTGATAGACCCAAATAATGAAAACAGCAGGTGACCAGGGCAGGGAGAGGTGACCGAATTCCTGATGAGATAGACAAGCTAATGACAAAAGGCCACAATTTGCGCTCCTTCTAATTCACTCCTTCTGATGTGCATCTCATGTGGCTCCTCTTTTGTGGGTCGTTGCATTCGATGTGGGTAAGGAAAAGGGGGGCAAGAAGAGGGATAAAAGGCTGTGAGGTTCTGTTATAAAGGTGTGTCTTTGGACTCTGCAGTGGGGAAGTTGCAATCTCACCAGGGATGTGGAACATATGCAGAGTGCCATTAGGAAGAAAAGGTGGATGTGCCTGGGCATATAAGGTGCCTGGAATACGATTAACTTCCCTTCCTAAGTAGTAAATAGTAGATAACTCTGATCAGAAAAGGGACCCGTGTGATTTATCAAGCTGAGTGGCTGTGCATTTGCAGAGAAGCTGGAGGTCAATCTCGAAATCTAGGGCCAGAGGAGCAGGAGGAAATTGCCAGGACTGAGAAGTTAATCATACCCCGGGACTGCACCCATCTGTCTCAGGGCGACAGAGCCGCTGCACAGCGAGCAGGCGTGCTTTATAGCAGCAGATCAGGAATTAATATCTTCTGCAAAACCTCAAGCATCATTTGCACTAACTTGGGTTTTATAAAAATGGAGCACAATTTCATATGAATAAATCACATTTGGCAAGAAATATGAGATGCTGGAGAAATTGTGCTCAACTTAAAAAAAAAAGAAGGAGTGAGCAAGACAACATGAACACAGTTGTTAAGCGATGGCACTTGGAGGGCGCGAGTGGCCGTGTGGTTAAATTGTGCATATAATCATCTCCTGAAATGTCAACTTACAACCCCAGCAACGGCTGCGTCTTTATGGCCTCAGTGAGGCAACACCAGACTGTAACCTGTCTGCCCATCTGGCAAGAGCTCAGATCCAAGATCCATTTTTACTGAAGCCCAAACAACTGCCACTGATTTATTCATTTATTCCACAGATACTTACTGAGCGCATCCAACCCACTCCATGGGTGCTGTGGGAGGGCTAGGCGTGCCGTGAAGAAGCGCCTGTCCTGCTGCTTCCCTGGCCCAAAGGATGTCAGCTTGCCAAGGCATGTCCTCTTTAGGCTCATGCATTTCTACTTTCTGTTTTGCCCTTTTTAAAAATAAATCTCAGGGGCCAGAGGGTTAGCTCAGTGGTTCCAGAGCCTGCCTCACAAGCGCAAGGACCTGAGTTCGATCCCCAGTAACCACATATAATGCTGGGCATGGAGACACTCCCACCAACAATCAACACTGCATACCACAATGCCAGACATGGTGGCTCACGCCTGTAATCCCAGCACTCGGGAGGCAGAGACAGGAGGATTGCTGAGTTCGCAGCGGCTTGCCTGGGCACCATAGTGAGCTCAGGGCCAGCCTGAACTACAAAGCGAGACCCTATCTCCAAAAAGCAAAAATAAGTAAATAAATAAATAAATCTCATGCTCCAAATCTTGTTTCCAGTTAGGGTACAGTGAAACTAAATTAATGAGACATGATCTAAAATGTAGGGTTTTCACCTCCACAGAGGTAGGAGGGTGTAATATGGCCTCTGGAAGCAGCACTGAAAATGGCCCCTAACAAAGTAGGGAGGAGAAGGTTGGCACCTGCCTGGCATAGTGGAGGTTTGCATTTAGTTTCATCACCCTGACCTGTAGTCAAGAGGACCAATTCCACCAGAGCAAAGAGATGGTGTTGGGCTACAGTTTTACCCAGCCCTGGTGATGTGAGCAGAAAGCCCCAGTTACCACATGCTATTAATAGTCAGTCTCTTCTGCAAGGGTCAATAAATAAATAAGTAAATAAAAAAGAGGCAGCGACACTTGTAAGACAGTTTACAGCTCCCAGCTTTGACAATGTCAGGGTACTGGGTCCATATCAATCCTGTGGCGAGGCCAAATTCTCCAGGGGCTCCAAGCAAGGAACTCCCTACAGTGAAATTTTTACATAGACTTTGTAAACAACACAGTTTAGAACTGCTATCCCATTGACTTGTTTTAGTTTGATTCTGTTTTGTTTTGTTTCTTGAGATACTGGGGATTAAGTCCAGAGCCTTTGCTCTGAGCTATGTGCTCAGGTCTTTTTAATTCTTATTTATGTTTTTATTTTGAAACAGAGTCTCAGTAAGTCACTACATTCCCCATGTTAGACTTGAACTTGTGATCCCTTTTACCTCTGCTTCCCACAGCGCAGGGGTTACAAACATGTACCACAACAACTAGCTACTGTCTTGTTTTAAGATCCTCACAATGATCTTGAGAGGAACGTGGGACCCATTTTATGGGGAAGAAAACAGACTTGGACAGGTGAGCAAGTGGCTGAGCTGTGACTCAATCCCTGGTCACAAACTCCCCCTTAGTAAATCTGCCTCCTCCTCCTCCTCTTTCTCCTTTTCCTCTTCTTCCTCCAGGGACGCTGGGGCTGTGGTCAGACTGGTAGTGTGGGTCACATTGTATGTGTGTGTTTATGTTAGTTTCTGGCTTATTGTCCTCTCATCTCCAACATCTTCCACAGTACCTGGCGATTAGGAAATGCCAGGAGCCGTCTGATCAAGGAAGGAGGCAAGCAGGCCAGCCACCCCGTGCTCTGTGGTTAGATGAAGCCAGCTCTGAACTTAAATAGAAAGCAGTTTTCCCACACTGTTACTCCCACCATTGTGGCAGACTGCCTGAGGAAGGACAGGCTGACAAGCAGGGGCTAATCACGAGGGTGACGGTGACAGTCAAAACATCTGTGCCCACTTGTACAGACCTTGTGGGCTGGAGAGACACTGTCAGCTGGCGTGCAGGTAGAAAGAAATTAAACAATTAGGAAAAATAGTAGTCCAAGAGTAGACATCTCAAAAGCTTCAGAATATCAAAATCACCTAGTGTGATTAAATTAGAGTAGAATTAAATGAGAAATCAGTAGCAATAAAAGAGCTACACTCTGCAATATATAGCAAGGCTGTTTCCATGCAGGGGTTAGAACAGATGATTTCTGACTTCTTCTTCTCTTGTCTCCACTTCCATTCTGGGCTTTTCACTGTGACTGGACTTAAGATGCTCTCCTATGAGTATTCAGGCTGCTTTTCTTCCTTGGTTCATTCAGTGAATATTTATAGTCCTGAGCCATCATTCCAAGGTCTGTAGAAGACATCAGAATTCACTGCCCCTAGAGCCTTTACAGTGCAACAGAGAAAATAGAGGCCCATGAATAGAAACCGTGCATAGTAAAATGTGACCGTACACATAAACACAGACTGCAGGAGATTGGTCACTCACGTGTGCTTACACTGGGCATTTGACATGCAGTAGTGCATTTAATCCTCCAACTTTCTCAGTTGGATAAATAGGGTGATGATAATCCCCTCCCCACAGAGTCAGGGACAGATCAAATGCAGTGATGCTGTTTTAGGTCTAGAAGATTCCCCCCAAAGTCTCAAGTGTTCAGAGATGAGACTTTTAGAAGGAGATCAGATCATGGGACTGATACTAATCAGTGGATTAATCCACTGATGAATCCCCAGTTAAATGTGCTGGGGTCCAGTCAGCATGAGTAAAGTTTGTTTGCCTCCCAGGAGCTCCTCCATGCTGCCTGGCTTCCAGCCACCATGACGGGGCAGCTTATCTCCACCAGGCCCCTCCATCATCCTTTTTCTGCCTTGGAGCCAGAGCCTGTCACCATGAGCCAAGATAAACCTCTCCCCCATTGCCTGAGAGTTAGGTACTGTGTCTCAGGGATGAACATGTGACTTGGACTAGGATTAACAGAAAGTGTGCTTTGCTGGTCTTTCCTGTGATGGTGATTTCTTAGTGCACACTGCTCACCAGACACCAGGATGCTCTTGATCTCAGTCCCTATCCCTGTAGGCGCCAAACCCAAGAGAGAAACAGAGTAGAACATGCTTTTAATATGAAATAACTAACAGCATGATCATTTTAAAATCACCATGCTAGGAAAACAAATGCCAAGAAATACCTCCTGATCTTTCTCCCCTACCCCTGTGTGCCATGATCTGAGCTAGCCTGCCCTTCCCAAAAGGAACCCCCAGGCCCTAGGGGAGGGTCTTAAGCATCCCTGCCTCCATTACGATAGCATCTAGCATGCGCTTCTTAACTCACGAACACAGAGGAGACCTCCCTGACACCCTCCAGCTGATCTCCAGAGAACCGGCCTCATGTATTATTTCAAAGCAAGTGATACTTATTGTTTCAAAAGCAAACGTTGATTCTCAGAAAACATGGGGAAGCCTGAGCAGAACTGTCCCAGCGAGTGAAGAGCAGGGATTGCCACGTTGTTTGTTCTGCAGCACACTCTCCTCTCGAACGGGGGATCTGTGACATCCGTCCACTTTCACAGAAGCAGCCCTCAGCCCTTCTCCTCCTTCAGAGAAGCCATGTCCGTGGCCCTCACAGCCCTTGGGCTGCTCTCAGCCCACCAGCTGTGTCAGCCCTGCATTCACAGCACAGGCTGCAGGTCTGAGGCTCAGCTTTAAAAAGCCCCCTTAATACTAATTTCCACAATAAAACAGAATGGCTCCAGAGAAGCCATTGAGTCCTATCAGGTAAATAATACACATTTTTAAAGGTCCCAAACATGTATTTTACACGATAGACAAGAGCAGCCCAGAAGAAGTTACAGTCTTTTGAGTAAATAAATAAGGAGTTGTATAAGCCACTAATTGCCCTTTAAAGTGGTTTAGTGGGTTTGGGAATGCTTGAGGATTAGTATGGACTTGCTGCCTGCTGTCTGGCCGAGGGGGAGGTGGCAGGAGAAGCCTCTGAGTGAAAGCAGGCATTAACCCTTTTAGTTAATGGCCAGGGACCTGCAGGAGCATATGGGGTTACCGAGCTCCCACCTACTTAGGAAAGTTTCAACCTCTTTAAAAATATATGCTGCTGGGAATGGCTCTGTACTAATGCGAATGTGCTTCATGCCATTGAGATGAATGATCGAAATATGTGGTGTGTATTCTCCCATAACAAAAATACTATAAGAGCTGGGTGAGGTGGCTCACACCTATAATCCAATACTCGGGAGGCAGAGACAGGAGAATTGCTGTGAGTTCAAGGTTTGCCTGGGCTACATAGTGAGCTCAGGGCCAGCCTGAACTACAAAGCAAGAACCTGTCTGAAAAAAAAAAAAAACCTGTAGGAAAGAGAGAAATATCTTAATCACTTTCCTTATTGCTGAAACACAATACCTGACACATACAAATTAAAAGAGGAGAAGGGTTTTTTTGATGCATGATTTCAGAGATCTCAGAAGTTCTGGGGCAGAAAGGGAATGGCAGAAGAAAGCTGTTCTGTCATGACAGCCAGGAAGCTGAGAGAGAAGGGAGGAGCCAGAGAGGGAAACTTCTGGGTCATGCCTAATGACCCCCTTCTAATCAGGCCCCACCTCCTACCAGTCATCCAGCCCTGACCATTCTGAGGATGAATCCACTGAGGAGCGTGGAACTGCCATGATCCAGTCACTTTCCAAAGCCCTACCTCTGAGGACATGAGACTTTTGGAAGATGTCCTAGATCTAAACCATAATAAACCACAAGCAGAAAAGTTTCTACACTATAAAATTTCATTTTATGCATGATGTTATGAAAAGTATGATGTAACACTACCTTCAGGCTAGTGTATAAAGTGTCTGTGAAACACAAATGAATTCCACGTTTCAAGTTGGAGGGGACTCCCCAAGATAGCTCATTATGTATATACATATATTCCATAATCTAAGGGGGAAATCAAAAATCTAAAGTTCTTCTGGTCCCAAGCATTTTGCATAGGGGACCCCCAACCCGCAGCAATATTCCCACTTCAAACCCATGTTCTCACAGGAGTTCTAGCCTAAACATTTCTCCCTTTGTCCTCAGGAGTGATCCCCTGTGATGGGGACAGCTGAATAGAACCTAGTTTGTCACTTCTCCGGCTCTACGTCCAAGATGTGAGGTTAGAAGAACAAAGCTAATCAGCACCTTTGGGTTCATGGGGCTCACAGCCATCTTTGTGAACTCTGGAAAGGGGCCAGAAGGAATCAGACTTCATAGATCAATGACAGAACAATTAGGACTGTACTTTAAATTACAAATTTTGACCTTCTAGTATCTGCTACTGTGCTCCCTCTTCTGAATTCATCCTTGCAGATTAAGTCAGTAAATTTTCCAAAGGTGAGATATTTAAATCACAGATCTAAATTACTTTTCTGCTCAGTCTTTATCTCTGTATCATATGCCTTTGAATGCCTATGTAGCTGCCCCTTCTAGACCAAGAACAGTGGTGATCTATGTGCCTAATGTTTATGATTCATTTAATTAATTTATATCCCTCGATTTTTATGTAGCCAATATGCATGACATCTCAAGTGTGGCAAACAGGGGAAAGGGACATAACTAGAACTTTTGAAGTTAAGTTCTAGTCTCTTATGAGCCCAACAGCACAAGGCAAATTAATTAATAGAAATGAGACTTGGAGAAGAAGCTGAGCTTGGGCCTAATCCATGCTACTCTGGGCAGCAAAGACAAAAGCTCCCAGCTTGCCACCCTTTTATTCAGTACATCAGGAGCAACCAGTGTAACAGGTCATTCAGAGGGCAGTAGTTTTGGGACACCAGTAACAGAGACAAATGTAACAGGTCAATAGGTCACTCAGAGGGCAGCATATTTTATATCCTAGAGCAATGAGGAATTATGTAGATGAAGATCCTGGTGTGGTTCTTCCCTGGAGCATCACAGCCTGTGCGGTCTTTGTTGTTCCCAGAGGGAAAGATATGAGTCAGGTCCTCAGGTCCATATATCTCACAGCTGGTCTGCAGGCAAGAAAGCACAGCCCTTCATCATCCCAGTTTTGCAATAGGATTGCTCCCAACACTCAAGATCACTGTTGAGAGAGATATTATGTAATAGCATCATTTTCAATATGTGTCACTGTTATCTCACCCATACTTGTTTCGAAAAACATATTTCTTTAGGTATATTTATACCTTCTTATAAAACTGCTATGATTAAAGACTTCTTGTCCAGCACAGGGCATGCTGGTGACAGTTAACCACCAGTCAGTGCTGGTGACATGTGACAATACAACATATAGCCCCCTCATCCCTTTTTAATTTTGCATATATGGCTACCATGCTCATAGAACCTGACCTTGGAGACTGAGCTGAACCTAAAAGAGACCATGGGACCACCAGTAAAACATTTCAGCAAGAGAAGAAAGAAGATTCCAAGAAGATGCCTCCTTAGTGGCCACGAGTACTTCTGAACACTCGTCCTGTCTTAGCTCTCCCTTCTCTGCCATGCAAGCAGAGGCCTAGCTAGAGAAACATTTGTGGGTGGTTGAAAGCCAACAAATAAACTGGGGTTTTTCTTTTTCTTTGCTTTGTTTTGTTTAAAACCAAACTACTTAGCTGCTTTTAATGGGAGTTTATTTAAACTGTGATTCCAACTCATTCTGTTTTGTTTTAAATCTCCCTGTGTTGGAGAAAGCTAGTGAAAGCCCAGGGGAACTGTCTTTCCCTCCACCCTGCCCCTGGCACAGCCCTACCCAGGCCCTCTGGCTGGCTTTCTGCACTTGGACTTGCAGAGCCAGCTGGTGCTGCCTGACCAGCTGCTAACACTGGGCTCCAAGCCTTGGGCCTCACTCCCCAAGTAGCCCCCACTCCAGCCCTTCTGGCCACAGCCTCCACCACATTGGCAGACTGGGCTGGCTGCCTTTGCCACTTGCTATCTCAAACCAGATGAGCTCCACTGCTGCTGCGGGAAGGTCACTGTGCTCCTCACAGAGCAGGCTGCCCTTTCTGAGCATCCAGCACCCTGCTCCATGCTGGCTCCCAGGCCAGTGGCTGGTGGCCAGGTACCTTCTCCTGCTGGCCTGCAGAATGTAGCCACCTCTGCCCTGGCCCCTGCCACAGGCTACCCAAGATCCACCAATTCCAAGCAGATTTCTCAGCCACACTCCCTGCTATAATTCTCCATGGATTTCCACATGGGCTTCTCCTCCTGAGAAGCAGCACCCAGTATGACACTGCTCATAATAAGTTCCATTTTTGTGGCAGAGAAGAGAACAGAGCTGAGTCAGGGTGGAAGGAGAGGAAAGTATGAGAAGAGGCTGAAAAAGGAATTGAGATGTATTAATTATAGGTACCAACTCCCCACGAGGGATTCATCATTATTGACTGCAAGCATGTACTCATAAGAATGGAAGATTTTCATTGTTAGAGCAGACCAACTACTTGCTCCCTAGCCCTCAGTCTGGCCTATTAGTCAGAGCTCAAGGAAGCCCAGTGTTGGCTAAACATCCAGAGCTCTGGAGCTCCTCACTCAGCCTTGTGATTTCTGTTTGCCCTGCTCACAGCCAGGCAGTTCAGGAGCCATGTTAGGCCACAGGTCATCTTCAGATGGAGACAGAAAAGGCTGGCCACCCCTAGTACTGGTGCCAGAAGAACTGCAGAAAGTAACACACTGTGTGAGCAAGGCCGATCAGGGCTTTCATCATGGGCATCTGGAAGTCGGCAAGTCTCTGAGCTGTGTAACTGTAGTGCTACAATGACATGGCCTTGGGGCTGGCTGGAAGAGGACCCCAAAGCCCAGAGGTGTCAGGTTTCTTCCTGGCCTTTTGTTGTCACCATGGAATTTGTCCCAAAACAGCCCTCTGGGCAGATGTCATTATCTTCACCTTTTGCATGGAGACACAACATCCCTTGCTCAAGGGGCACCAATGAAGTAAAGCACAAGGAGTATTCGTCTGCCATAGAGGAGGGTGCGTTTTGAGTCATTTGCAGGAAATGGATGCACCTTGAAATCATAATGTTAACTGAAATCAGGCATAAGCTTCAAGCTTCACCAAGTATCACATGGTTTCTTTCATATGAGAAACCCGAAATATAAACAAATTGAAGAGTGAAATAAAAGACAGATGATAGGAAATAGGAAGATAGATTTTCTGCCAATGGGAAGGGGATCTTTAATAGGGGGAGAGGGGAGAGAGAATGGAGGGGCAGTAAGAGGAATGAAGATGTGTCATGCCCATGCACCAGCTCTTGTGATGGATGTAATCATTATGTACTGCAAACACAGACTCAGGTAGATCAAAAAACACACACACACAGTAAAGGTAGAACCCACTGGAGCCCAGATTTACAGGTACCCCAGTGGCCTTGGCCAGAGGGAATGCATCCCTCTCTGGCTGGCAGAGCGCCTCTTCTCCCACCCTACTGAATCCCCTTACTGCAGGATGGAGCTCCACTCTGCACTGAGTTGTGTGCACAGCTCCAGCCCAAGGACCACATAGGGCCCAGGGATGCTCCATTCTCTGGCCCACAGATGGATTCTGCTGTGAGCTTGCTTGTTAGACACAGCTCACCCAGGCCCTTTCCACCCAGGACGTGGTCTAAGATGCCAGCCATCACGTTGTGTTCTGCACCAAAAGCAAATGACAACGCATCTCAAAAGTATGGGGCCAGCTTCAGACCAATTTATATGATGAGAGAGGAGAGCTGAGTTGGTGTTAATGCCTGAGACTTCCAGTTCTTGAAGGTCTTTTTCTTGCTTCCAAGTGGCTGGAGAGCTAGTTCCTATTCACTAGCATTTGGAAGTGAAGGCAAAACTTGGCCACCATCTCTCCAGCAATTCTGTACCCCATGGTCTTCAAAATATGAACCTCAACCCCGTATTGTGGCCATGGGCCATGGCCACCCATTCTCTCAACTTCTTTGCCTCCATGCAGTGAAGTGAGGCCGAAGGTGGTGAAGACTGCACAAGCCCTGTGGACATCAGAGGACTGTCACAGGATCCTTCAAGGCCTGGCTCTGTCACAGGCTCATTTTGTGACTCCAGTAATGAAGTTCTTCTGCCATGTGGTGCTCTTCCTACCTGGAAAGGCTTTTCCTCCTGCAAACCCCTTCTCCTCTTGTCCTCCAACCTCCCTGCCAGCTCTAGGCAACTTTCAGGCCACAGCTGTCCCTCAGTAGGCCCTACTTCCTTTGCCGTGTATTCCTCAGTCCCCTCCAGTGCTTCTTGGTGCCACAGAGAGGACAAGTTCTTTCCTGTGTCTGTCAAATCTCAGCACTTCAGATGTCTGAAAATGGACCTGCTGGCCTTAAGCTGAATCTTTTCTCATCTGGCAGAAGGGATGAGTAATACCCACCTTGCTGCAATGTGGTCAGGCCTCAGGAGACCACTGTAGGGAAAGAGCTATGTAAAACAAAAGCCGATTGCAAATAATGTGTTTCAGGGTAATACCTAGAAATGATACTCAAGTAAGTGCTAGCCTTGATGACAATAAAAGGTTCCCTTCTTTTTTACCCCCAACCACAGGTATTTTTCTTCCAACTGTAATTAATGGGGTGAGGTTCACAATAGCAAGAGTACAAATATTATAGGGTCAAAGCAATTAAGGAAGTAGTGATTTTCATCCAAAATTATTTTAAATACATGGGATTCTTACTTATTTTAAATCCTAAGAGAATTCCTTGAGTTTCTAAAATTATCCCCTTTTTGGCTACCTGGAGCTGGCTGGAAAATGTTCCGGGGGAAGAGGAAGAGCTCTCTGTTAGTGGAAGGGGGCCCTCAGGTGGCTGTCTCACAGAGCCCAGCCATGGGTGGCCCTATAGCCAGTGCCACCTCATGACTCCTGACACATAGGCGTTACTTATGTTAGCAGCTGACCTTTCTGCCTTCAGGCTCCCTGAGCAAGCTGTACACTATGTGTCCTCAACAGACTTCAGTGTGACCTTCACTATAGGCAGGGAACATACTGATAAAAATCCCTCACCTCACATGGAGCACTGACAGAGGCAAAGCTGAAAGAGACAGGGTTTTCCTGAGCTTCCCTCTAGGACGGTCTCATTTCAGAACTGTTGGGCCACCCAAGAGCAGCCTCTGAAAGGGAATTACAGCAGATCGTTGATTTAAGAATTCATTTCAGT